>RRYC01000227.1:0-47386 GCA_004016185.1 Quambalaria eucalypti
TGCGTCCGCCGCCGGCATTAGGGAGAATCAGACAGACGGCAGGCGCACGGCTGCAGCGGTGCGTCCACCCGAAGGGTGCTGCGTAACGAAGTCTATGGTGTGTGCGTGTGTGTGCGTGTGTGTGCGTGTGTGTGCGTGTGTGTGCGTGTGTGTGCGTGTGTGTGCGTGTGTGTGCGTGTGTGTGCGTGTGTGTGCGTGTGTGTCTTGCTTGGTTGTCTCGTCCAGACGGTGTACGAACAAATGCCCCGGAAGTGGGTCGAGAATCAACACGATGACGGTGGGTGTGGGCGAAAGCGATAGCGACCCAAAGACAGCCGCCACGGCGCAGATTTTCGACCTTGAGCCTACGCGATGCAGGCGGAGTTGCGACCGGACGGCGAGGTGCAAGATAGCGGCCGCATCCCACGTCGCCAAGAGTCGTCGGGAGTTGACGAGCACGGAAAGTGTGCGTGCGTGGACTATGCCTGCGTGTGCGTGTGCGTGTAAAGAAGCCATCGAGGGCTGGCCAATCTCAGAGCGCCTGGTTGAATGGGTCCAGCCCCAAGCGGGCCCGTGCCACTGCGCGTACGCCGTCGCCTTCGCCGCCCGCCACCCCGACGCAATCTCAGCGGGCCAGCTCTCACCTAGCGACGCAGCGACCAGGTGGACGCACCGCGCACCCCGTTGCCTCTTCTCGGCCTCGAACGCGGTCCTTGGTCCGTGGCCCATACATATCCTTTGATCCTTCCGTCTTCTTTTTCTCCGATCCAACTCTGTCCATCTCTTCGCCGCTTCAATTGCAGCCTCGTTCACGGGTCACGCGTCTCAAGCTTACCGGCTGCCGCCTCTCTCCACCGCCCCCGACGCCGATTCCGCTCGTCACCCTCCCCACCCCTATCAACCAGACCGGGGATACTCGCCTATCCCATATTCGGCTATCTCTCCCCCCCGCCCTTTCTTCCTGGCCCGCCGCCGCGCTTCTGACTAGACCGTGCCAGTTTGTTTGCAGTCCCGACGTTATTCCTAACAGCGACGCCCCTTTCGCCTTTATTTACTCCGCCCGCTCTTCACACACACACTGCTTCACCGAAGAGCCTCAAACGCCCACGCCCTCTCCGCACGCATGCTCCTTTCCGTCCAGCGCCCACACGTACTCGTGGCAAACATGTCCTCGCCCTCTGCTGCATCACCGGGTCCAGCGGTACTCCCATGTCGCTCTCCGCCAGCGCTGGACCCACCTACGTCTTCTCCTCGTCAACGGCCCATATCTTTTGTCCTGACACGTCCCTCTGGTTCTCCGTCTAGCCCCATCTCCCCCTCGATTGGCGATCACAAAGGAGCAGACCGAGGCTCCTCTTCCTCCTCCCCATTGTACTCATCACCTCCTTCACCCTCATCTCGGCGCTCCTCACTCCAAGGCCAATCGTCCTCGTCGATATTCCCATCCGATCAAGCTTCCTCGAACATGAACCAGCTGGCCAGTCATCGTCCATCTGGCTTTGGTGCCGGTCCTTCCCAGACTCGCTCCGCGCAATTGGCTCTTCTGGCGGAGCAGGCCAAGCTCGCCTCCGTTGGGACCAGTAGCATCAAGGTAGCCAACGCCACCAGCGCCGTCATGCAGCAAGCCGTCCGTCAAGTCGTGGATACCGCAGGAGATGCACAGACGGATCGGCTCTCTGCACTGGTGCCAACCCGTCCAATCCGACATGACCTCGCTGGCTCCACGCTTGCTTCTGACGCGGCAGCCCAGGACCCCGCTTGGGAGGAGGCCTTCTCTGCGCCTGACTTCCTCTCCTCCGCATCGTCTCTCGCACACCACTTTGAAGCGCAAGAACAGAGCCGCAAAGAGTGGGCCGGCCAGGCATTAGCTCTGCAACACCGGAGGTGGACCATGACCGCCCACGTTGTCAAGAAGCCCAAGTTCTTCTTGCCGCTTCCCGCACCGACCAAGAGCAGCAAACGTGCAGCTACGCGCCAAGATCCAGACGGCGAGGACACTCCCACCGCATCCAGCTTCACCGTGCCTTCAACGACCACTTCACAGTCCACAACTACCGCGAGCGGTGATAAGCGACGCCGCGTCTCGGCTCAGGACATCTACGAGCAGGCAGGACCGTCGTCCTCATCTTCATCGCAGCTTCGAGACGAACGTCGTGTGTCCTTTGCGCAAGAAATCTCGCCGCCAGCAAGCTTTGTGCCCTCTTCACCTTCCAAGAGGCAAACGCAAGAGCTGCGAGGCATCCTGACGCCGACTTCTCGGCAAAAGGAGCGACACACTGCCTCTGCCTCTGCATCATTCTCTTATCCGTCGCAAGCTAGTGGCTCTAGCAGTCGTCCGCAGCTGCTAGCCAACGTCATTGCATCCTTTGCCACCCTCCTCGATACTCGACAGCAGGCCTGTGCGGGCCTCGCAGAACTCGCCAAGAGCGGCGACGAGATGGGCATGTCCTCGACGACGCCATCGAGGGCGCCCTCGCCACCCGCAGCTGCTACGTCTGCCGTCATTGACCAGAGCGACGATGACGACGATGACTCGATGTCGGACTGCAGTAGCGAAGGCAGTGGGATGGACATCCGCGAGATCAGCCGTGATGATCCTCTCGTCGCTGCTCTGAGAGACGGAGAGATCGATCCGGAGCCAATGTCAGGTAGCACTTCGACGGCAAACGACGCCGGAGCAATGCCAGCCACGCTCAACCTTAGCGACGTGTCCCCGGCAAATGCCGAGGCAACTGTAGCCGCGGCTGCAGCAGCGACCATGGCGGTCCAAGCGACTGCCATCACCGTGGCCGCGAGTACCCTCGCCGCCTCATCGGTCGCTCACCAAGTCGATGCCGCCACTGCTCCAGCATCCGGCGCCGGTGAGGCAGGAGTAGCAGCGCTCGCTGATGTCGCGAATGCCGAACGAGTGACGGCAGAGGCTGGCGAGTCTACCGTTCCGTCTGCCGTTGCCTGATGCTCGCTTTGCCACCCTGGGCCCCCGTCTATCACTGTATGCTCCCCATTCGTCTCTGCCTTGCGCACCCGTATATAAGCATCCTCCGACTGTTCTTGCCCTCATGTGTAGATAAAATCCCACATCCTGCTCTAGCCTTGTTCTCACGACCTTTGTACAATACCAACGCCTTTCATGTTCTTCGCCACCGGCAGCTCAGTGAGTCTCATGAATGCTATACTATTTTCGATGACTCGGGACAAAGGATATATTTCAGAGGGGCTGGGGGACCCCCCAAGACGAACACCGCTCCCGCCCTCTATCTGGGGATATCAGCGTCATTAAGCGCAAACTTGGACTTCTGTCTAAAAGCGCTTCCATACCGGTAAAACAGGAAGGGAATAGGGCTCATTCCCAGCGCTACGAAAGCCAGCAACGAGCCGGCCCACTGATTGGAGAGGGCAGCGTACATCTGGTTTACAAAGAGCGGGACGGCCGCGCCGCAGAGGGAGCGCGCGAGCGTCTTGGCTGCGAGGCTGGAGGCTGCTACCGAGGGATAGCAGTCGACGATCTAGATGCAAAGGGTTGGAGGGGAAAGAGAAAGAGGCTGGCTTAGTACGATGTTGCATCATGTCTTCATGGGAAGTAGGTACCTGCACTCACGTAGGAATTGGCGGAGATGTAAATCATGACGAAGGCCGCTCCGATTGGGATGCACGCAACGAGCGGCCCCGCCCAGTGTACGTATGGCATCGACGTCCAGGCTAGTATGAAGAGTCCCACGGGGAGCATGGCCGACCCGACGAACATGAGGGGCAGGCGGTCCTCGGGTGTATTGTACCCCCTTTTGGTGCGTTTCCCTGCGTAGTACCTCTCTTGCACGAAGTACGTGTACAGGATGGCGAATACAATGCCGATGACGAGCGCTAGGAAGGTGAGGCCTACTTCTCCTGCGTTGAAGCCGTGGCCTTCTGCGAAGATGATGGGCAGCGCAAAGAAGAGGAGGTAGAGGAGGGAGTAGACGAGGCAGAGGTACAGGGAGAAGCAGATGAGGATGGGCTCGCCAAAGAGGAGGCGGAATGGCCGGAGGAGCGAGTCAACGAGCATCCTCGACATGGCGGGACGCTCCAGTTCCGCCCGGGAGTGGTAGCGACTGTCGCCCGTCTTCTTGCGCAGCTGCTTGGCACGTCGCGTGAGGATGACGGGCGCTAGCGTCTCGGAGGTAAAGGCAGTCATGATAAAGACGATGCCGGTCAGGGCGAATAGAGTCTGCGAAAAATAGGTCTATGGTCAGTGACAAGTCTGAGATGCTCTGCAACGATGTAACGCCGGCGCACTCACCCAGTAAATGTAGCGCCAGCCCTTGCCGTCGCTGGTGCCAACTGCAATGTAGCCGCCGATGAGCGGGCCGAGTGCAGGCCCAATGAAGATCACGGAAGAGAAGACTGCAAGCGGAATGCCCTTTTCCTCGGGTTTCCAAATGTCGCTTAGGGTGCCGCCCACATTCGTCATGGGGACACTTGCTGCGATGCCGGCAATGGCACGGGCGGCAAGGAGGGTGCCGATGTTCTGAGCCAAGGCGCAGGGCATGTTGAAGACTGATCGTCGCGGGAGGGAGAGGGAGTCGTAGTGCTGCTGGTGAGCTGTCATTCCACGGGAAACGCCTCCTGGAGTCAGGAGTCGATCTATGCCCCACGGTACGCACTGAAGTAGAGGAACCCAGTGCTCAGATATACAGGCCACCTTCCGACGGCCTCTGACAAGGGCGCAAACAGCATCGGCCCGACTCCAAAGCCCACGACAAACAAGGTGACGGAGAGGTTGATCACCTCTTCGCTGACGCCGAGTGTCTCAGCCGCTCCGCTGAGGTCGCCCGTCGGCATCGAGGAGCCAATTGCCACGGTGAAGCAGAGGAGGGAACTGAAGAGCGTGATGAAAATCTTCTTGCCCTTGGAAAAGTTTCGCGGGTCGTCAGAGTCATTGGGATCAAAGCCGACCAGGAAAGCGTCCCGCTTTTCGAGATCGCCAGAGGACGAGGTGCTGCCAGCGCGACCGTCTAGCCGCCACTCTTCATCAACTAGGTCTTCTTGGCCGATGTGCTCGGCGCGGTTGTAGTCCGAGGGAGGGACATCATGCTTGCCGATAGTGTGGGTTGTCATTCCGTGGAGACCTATCGAAGCAGCTGCAGTTGAATTGGTTCAGCAAGGGGGGCGGAAAGAGGGAGAAGAAGGTTGGGGGTCGTTGGGCATACCTGTTCCCATGCTGCTGGACAGCGAGGAGGCGGCACGGTACCTTTTATAGCCAACCATACTCGACTAGGCGCCTGCAAAACCAGACGATCTGGGTCTGAACCCAAAGATGATTTTCTCATCCTTGATGACAGTGTAACCGCTTTGTCGTGTCGTGTGCATTTTGTGAGCGCTTTCTCGCATACCCTTGAATTCAACCGGGCAGTGCCCGATTGGGGCTGCAGGCCGCACTCTCATGCGGGGCTGCTCGCTCTCTGACTGCCTGGCGGTCTGGCTGTCTGAAAGGAAGCCTGTACTGTGCATTCAGCCCGTCGAGTGCCGTGTCGAGTTGAGCAGCATGTGTGCGAGTGCGTAAATGTTTCTGACAACAGTCGTCCTTGTCATTGTCAAGTAGAGGAGCCGGGAGGGGGAATGCAGGCTAGGCTGACTAGCTCCGCCCACCGCCCACCGTCCGCCCGCGTGCAACCCTGCAGGTCTCGCGCCCCATCTCACTCATGCCGCTTCCCGCCCTGACCTCTTTCTCTTGACAAAGCGCGACTTCGTATTTTTCACTGGTGGGCTCGCCTCGCTTGCGGTTGAACCTTGAGCTTTGCTGTACTGGGAACGCATGACGCTGAAACAGTCGCGTTGCTCTCTACACTCCCAAGCGGTGTATTGTACTTCGAACCCAGATTTTGCAGCAACATGTGGGCAATTGTACCGCAAATGAATCTGACACTGGGAGTGGTCAAAGTGCGGGCTGGGCCTGACGCTGACTGCGTACAGGCACCGCTGCTCCTGCGAGGCTCTGATGCAGTCCCCACACCTTCAGCCTAGGAGGGCGTGGTTCACCGGGCCCACAACCCCCATGTCGGCCTATGTATGCTCATGACGTCCCCGGGGCCATCTCGCGACTTTTCGCTGAAGCAGCCACCTCGACGTTGTCGGCGCCGAAGCGGCAATTGGAGCTAGCAAGCAGCAAGCGGACGGTGCCTGCCGGGAAATCAACGTTCTGAATCTGCTCTGCCTCGCCACGGAAGAGACTCGGTCCCGGCATTTAGGGCGCTCACACGCCATCAACATCCATACGGTCAAAGAAGCTCCGGCTGGCTTAGACCGTCTTTGCGCTTTTGTCTCTCGCTTCCCAGCCGATCGCTGTCATCGACCGCGCTGCCTCATTTGCTCACGGGCCGGCGGACTGATGGCTCTCAGCTGACCTCTCGTACTGAACGTCAAGCTGCCTCTCTGCAGCCTCTTCCTTGCCACACAATCGATGCTCTGATGACCGCCTGGGCCATGCCCGCAGCACCGCCACGTTCCACACTGTCTGTCGTATGTGAGACGCATGACCATTGCCAATCAAAAAGAGAGACACCTGAACATAGAGAGTAAAGGGTAAAAGGGGAGAAAGGGTCGACACCTCGAGACGAGGTGCACGATTTTGATCGAGCGAACTCGCAGCCCCTTTACTTCTTGGCAGCGGCGGCCTCCTCCTCCTTCTGTTGGACGGAAAGTGTGTGATTGGGAGCGAAGCAGGCGGAAACAGCTCAGTCAGCGGGACAGCTCGAAGTGCGACATGGCAGCGGGTGGAAGCTGCGGACAAGCGGTAGCAGCAAAGACCGAGCATTCCACCTCTACGCATGCTGCTCATGCCCATTACCATTTCCTGAGTGCTCACCTTCTTCTCCCGTGCAAGACGGGCACCCTCGTTGCGGTGCTTGGCCCGCTCCTCGCGGAGGACACGGAAAGCAGAGACCTCCTTCTCCTCGGCAGTGATGGCACGCGGCTTCTCGAGCTGCACACCGGCGGGGATAGGGAAAGCGGCGGCAGTGTCCCGCGTGGTAGTGAGGGACGAGAGGTCGACCTTCTTGTCCTTGTTCTTCTTGTTGCGGCGGGGGAGGACAACGAGACGCTCACGGTAAGCCTTGACGCGCTCAGCGTTGAGCTTCAGCGACTCCTCGGACTTGTTGCGGCGACGGTGGTCGACAGGGATGCCGATGGAGCGAGCCTCCTTCTTGCGAATACCAGCAGCCTTGAGCTCCTCGGCGGTGAAGCCCTTGCCCTCACGCAGCTTGGTGTTGTACTTGAGGGTGGGGCATCGGACAGCCGGGCGGAGAGGCTTGACAGGGCGGAGGCCGAGAGCGGCAGCCTTGGCAGTCCGGGCGTTGCGACGGCTCTTCTTGGCGCCGGGCTGGTCGAACCAGACCTTGACCCGCTTCTGCCAAGTGGACTTGCGGAAGTGGTTGTTGTGAAGAACGTTGTTGTGCCTGAAACCCATTTCTGCGATGGTAGGTAGGGAGGTAGGTGAAGGTGGTGTGACACGGCAGTGGACTAAGTGGATCAGCTTCTGCGCCCAGGAATTCTGATTCGTCGTTCACAACTATCATCTCTTCCCCGAACCGATATGTGACCCATCCTGCATGGTGATACCCGTGCTATCTGCCACCTCGCAAGACGGCCAGCGGGACCAGCGCGCATCCCTCCCCTCCCCCCGCATTTTCTGCTGGACCAGTCGCAAGAGAGCAGCCTTGCAAGGATGAATGCCGATCCTGCCAGTGCAAATCCGCTAGACCAATCCTGTCGCGTGCCAATCCTTTCTCCTTTCTCCTTGCCATCCTCATCCATTTTCCAACACCGTCCTGCGCGCTCGATGTAGGTGATTCGATGTGACACTTTGTCTCGATTTGCGCGCGCCGAGAGCGGGAGCCGCAGCAAGATGGTGGAAGACGAAGTAGATGGCCGACGGAGAGAGACAGAAAGCGTCTGAATTGAGGGCAATACTCACTGTCGAAGCCTTGAAGAGGGTTGGGAGATGAGGGGGTGGTGGTAGAGGGTTCAAAGTGGCCCAAGGCAGATATTGAAGTCACTCGCTGATCTTCCTCTGGACGTGTGTGCCTGCGCCGTGGTGTGCGGCGGTGCCGAAGCGAAGCACGTGACCGCGTGCGGGCGTGCGGGCGGCGGGCAGTCTGGTGTGAGCGCCTCGCGGTGCGGCCGCCCCGCAGGACGCGCCCGCGCCGCAGCCGCGCGAGTATTCTCCTTCCAGGACGCTATGCTTGACAGATTTCCACCATCCCGGGTCCCATTTTCATACCGAAAAACAAGTGAATTGGGTGGGCCGATGAACATGACCGGTTTGTGTACAGAGTCCATGAGAGGGAAACTCAACCGCAGCATGACTGGCCAAGGCGCGACGCAAGGCGAGCGCAGTCCCTCATCTCCTTGTTTTGCCTCGCCCAGGTCTCCTCGGAAGCTGAATGACGGCGCATCCCATCGCGTATTGTACAACAGATGAGAGCCCCTGAATGATCAGGTCTTGCGACCCGCGAAGTGACCGAGCTGACTTGCCCGGGCAGGAAGGTCACATCCGCACTTGCACCCTGTCCAAGCAAGGGGTCAAGTGGCAGCAACGCTAATCTGCAAACGCGTGAACCCAAATGGCGATGACGTTGCTACGGGTAGCAGCATGTCTTCACCTCGCTCTTCTCTGACAAGACTCCCATACGTGGGTCGACTTCCGTATGTACCATGAAACGGTGTTATTGTCCGACCTGTGCGGCCATTCGACCGGCCGAAAGAGCGCCGCGGGGGCAGCGCGTGCGAGGAGCCGCGGGCAGGCGAAGAGCGTGTTGCCGCCTGGCCGGACGTAATCCCACGCAGCCGACACAGTGCCCGACACCGGGCAAGAAGCAGCGCTCCGTGTGCATCGGCGGGCGGCGGGCGGCGGCAATGGCGCGCCGTGCTGCGAGCGGGCGACGAGGTGTTGGTTCCGCCCCAGGGGGAAGAAGGCCACACAGAAACGGAAAGTCAAGTCGAGGCGGGGAAAGAAGGGGAACCAATGCCGAGGGTCGCAGGGAAAACGCCGGAGCATGATGTGCTGCCCCGCCCGCCGCCCGTGTCGCCGCCGCAATCGACAGAGAGAGACACACACAACACGCAGCCCTGACCGCAATTGGGTGAGGCCGGGTGCAGGCAGCCGGCGCGCCCCCTTCACGTCCGGTCGTGAGATGATCATCGGCAATGAATGCTCAAAGTCAGCTGTTTACTTCCCATTCCGCTAATCACCCTGACCGTCTTCTCGTCCACGCTGAGTCTTGTAACTCTAGACCCCCCCAAGCCCTGTCCCTAGAATGCCGCGTAAGAAGGCGACTGCCGTCCGTCAGCAGATTGACGAGGCTGCTCAAAGTGCCAATGGGCACACCGCTGAAGATGTCCAAGTCGCCAAGGAGCAGCAGCAGGTCATCAAAGAGGCTCAGAACAAGGTACGTACCCGCAGCATACATACATCCGTGGTAGCCGTATGGCACATCTGCTCACTTGGCGCCCTGTCGCTCCCACTCTCTCCTCCTGCTTTGCTCTGACGACATTCGATACTGCACCTGCACTTCGTGAACTCGTAAAGGAGTGGAAGCATGCCTATTTCAAGCCGGACATGAGCGACCCGTGAGCAACACGCGCTGCGATTCATGCTCAGGTGCTAGCGGTGCGCCCCATCCATCAGGAGTACTAACCCCACATTGTCCAACTGCTCGGCCCTCACCCGCACACAGCCAGATCGTCGGAGGCAGCAAAGAGACGGCCATGGTCCATTATAATCCTGGTATCATCATCTCCGAGAAGGGCAGGGACACCGACAAGAAGCTTGATCAGCACGATGAGTGAGTCGCTCCGAAGCACCTCTGGCATCCTGACCCTCGAGGAGAGCTGACAGCCGCATCTCACCGATACCCCTTCTTTCTCTCTCTCGCGCGCAGCTGGGAGTTCGGCGGGCCAATTGGTGTCACTGCCATGATGACGCTCTTTCCTTGGTAAGCGTCAACTGTGCCTCTTAACGCTTAGCTGCCATTCGCCTCATTGACATGTTCCCTGGCAATCCTGTCCACTTTTGCCGCCCGACAGCTTGATGTACTACCTGTGGATCTGTGAGTCGCTTTCAGTGCCAAGACGTGGTCAAACTTCGTGGCGCCGTGACTGATTCATCTCCCCACACCTCCCCCGCATCCGCCTGCACCCACGCGCAGGCCTGTGGTTCTACGACGGGCAGCTCATCATCCCCAAGTCCGTCGACGACATCGGCCCATTTTTCGCCAAGCTGGGACAACACATCTACGAGGATGCTTTCCCCACTCCCCGTGCCTTGGCTGGCTACGGCAGCCTCGTCGTCTTTCAATTTGTCCTCGCACTGGTCATGCCCGGCTACGAGCAGGAGGGACTTCCCGTGCCTTCTCTGAACTACAAGACCTTGACCTACAAGTGCAACGCCCTGGGGTCTTTCTACGCTACCCTCGTCACGTGCGCCTTCCTCCACGGCACGGGCATCTACCGTCTCACTACGATCATCGACCACTTTGGTGAATACATGACGGTCTCAATGATTGCGGGCTTCGCAATCTCCTTTGCGACCTACTTCCATGCCGTGGCCACCAAGACGACCCACCGCATGTCCGGCAACTTTGCCTACGACCTCTTCATGGGCGCCTCGCTCAACCCCCGAATTGGCCCCGTCGACCTCAAGATGTGGGCCGAGGTGCGCATCCCGTGGGTCCTCCTCTTTCTCATCTCCGTATCGGGCGCTTGCAGGCAGTACGAATCGTACGGCTACGTGACGCCCAACATGGCCTTCATGGTGCTCGCTACCGGCCTCTACATCAACGCCTGCGCCAAGGGCGAGGAGTGCATTCCTCAGACGTGGGACATGTTCCACGAAAAGTGGGGCTTCATGGTCATCTTCTGGAACTTTGCCGGCGTTCCCTTTACCTACTGCTACTCCATCGTCTACATGGCTGCCCATCCTCCCCACTACTACCGCTTCTCCACGCCGACGTACATCTTCCTGTATTCGCTGCTGATCTTTGCCCACTACGTCTTTGACTCTTCGATGGCGCAAAAGTCTCGATTCCGCATGCAGCGCCAGGGCAGCCTCAAGGTGCGCTGGTCGTTCCCCCAGTGGCCCTGGTCCACCCTGGAGAACCCGCGCTATCTCCAGACGGAGCACGGCAACGCACTCCTCATTGACGGCTGGTGGCAGTTTGCACGCAAGATCAACTACACGGCCGACTGGACGCAGTCCTTCCTCTGGGGAGCCATCGCCGGCTTCTCCTCGCCCATTCCTTACTTTTACCCGCTTTTCTTCCTCGCTGTGCTGACGCATCGCTGCGGCAGGGACTTTGAGCGCTGCGGAAAGAAGTACGGCAAGGACTGGGAAAAGTACTGCACCATCGTGGCATACCGCTTCATCCCCTACGTGTACTGAGCGAGTGGCGGTAGATTGGAGGGTCGGGGCTGTTCATCGTGTCCATGCTCCTCGTACTTTGCCTTCGTCCAGAGCGACGCTCCTGCACGTGGCATGGACATGTACCCTCGTAGAAATGTAAGATTTGTTCCCACTGTCAATCTTTGAGATTCTCAACATGAGCACAGAGCGGGGGTCAGATAATGCTGTGAAAGATGACAATGACGCCTGCGCGGGCAATCGTGAAACCGCCCCCCCCCTCCCCCCCCCCAACACACACACATATGACTGTGAGCGTGGCGGAGTTACCCAAGGCTCAGGCGGGCAAAATGAGACAACGAAAGGCTGCCTTTGCCTGACATGCGCTCGCAGCCGCATACCATATCGAGAGCCGTGCGGACGACGAACGCAGAACTTACGCGGGTGAGCCCCAGGACGCGTCTGGCTCGACGGCCGCGCCGCGGTGCGCAGAATTAAGTTCGACCGCCCCTATTTGCTCGCCATGCCCGACTCGCAGCAGGTCTGATCCCAGGCGCAAAGCTAGCAAGCAGGGACCGCTGATTTGCGTCCTAAGTGCGGAACCGTTGTCCAAGGCAAACCGCACGATTGCTAGTGTGTGAGCAGAGCATCCCGGTCGACTTGCCACGACGCTGATTGCCAGTCTGCTGTTGTACAGTGGAGTGGCCAGATAGATTAATAGCTTGGCGTGATCAATTGAGCGCCTCGAGCACTACGGCACCAAGCACGACACGAGAAAGACCAGAGTGAGACCAACAGGGCGGACAACGACGGGTCTGATCTCACAAGCGAGGCGGCAACCGCAACCCAAGGATGTGGAGCAGTGGCTTGCCTCTCCAAAGTTCATCCAAAAAGAGGGGAAACACGCGTTTCGGACTGGGCGCACGCATCAAGTGCCTGCTTGCGCCTTGCGCTCGCGCCCAAGCGCTGGGTTCGCTTCGGTGCCCCGCGCTTGTACTGGGCGTCGCACAGGAGACGCGTCTTTTGTTCCCAAGGGCCAAGTCGTTGAACGGCACGTGGCCTCCCTATAAAGCACGCGCCAACGCACGCACACCCCCACACACTGCAACCCCACCAACCACAACACCGCCCACGAAAAGGGTCCGCTCCAGATCAATGGTGGAGCAGAGGTAGAAGGACGCTGAGGTTCATTTACGACGTTGCGGGACCGATCGACCGGAGGACCTTGGTAGCCTCTTGACCATACGCCAACAATCTGCCCGGCTGGCTGCGCCAACGAATACTCACAGCAAATAACAGCGATGTCACCTCTCTCACGATGGCTCCCAGCAGAGTCTCCTCTCAACGACCCTGTCATCACGTACGCCTTTTGCGCCTCCCTCCTGGTCCAGCACTTGCTCTTCCACGTACTCTCTGCGACTCTCTACGTGGGCTCTGACGCCGCTCAGCTCAAGAAGCGATGCTGGATCTTGACGACCTTCAACGGCTTCGTGACGACACTCGTTGCAACGCCCTACCTCGTCGATCTATTCGCAAGCGGGTTCGACCTGCATAATGTCAAGCCCAGGGTCGAGCTCACGCATTGCGTCTGCGCATTCTTCATCGCCTACCTCCTCTCAGACTTGGGCCTGGGCAGCATATACTATCGTCACCTCATCAACTTTTCTTCGGGATGGGTACACCACACCGTCTACACTGGCCTATTTGCATTCTGGGTCCACAAGGGCTGGGCTCACATCGCAGTCATGGCATGTGTCTTTGAGGTGAGTCACTGACTGCGCTGTGAATCTGACTTGGCCGATCGACTTTGGCATCTAACAGACATTGGCCGCCCTGCCCTTTACCACTGGCCCTCCATCCCCATCAGCTACCCACCTTTATCATGGGCATCGCCTCGATGCATCCTCGTTTGCGGTCAAATGTCGCCTTCACTTCGACGTTCCTCCTCACGCGAGTCGTGTTCCACATCGCCCTCTTGTGCTCGGCAGTCACGCCTCATGGCCGTGCTGCCCCAGGCATCGACGGCTCTTGGGGGCCATGTATCTCGGTCGCAGCCACACTACCAATGCACCTGTGGTGGGGCTACAAATGTATCCTCAGCGTCCGACGCAGAATGCACAAGAGGAAGCTGGCTGCAAAGGCCGAGCGCGAGAAGCAGGCCAATGCCTTTGCCAACATTGCCGCCCAGGCGTTCAATGGTTTCCAGTCACCCGACGCATCTAGCGCTGTGAACACGCCCCTCCCAACACCAGGGCCCAGCCCCGTCCTGTCTGCTGTCAGCCCCGGAGCCCTGCAGGGCGCCTTTGCAAAGGCTGCGGCAGCCACTCGACGGCCCATGGAACTTGTCCTGAATCGCAGAAAGTCATCCGTCGCTACGCAGTCAATACCCGACATTTCAGACCAGCTGAGCGAGGCTGACGCCTCAACCAGCGGGCGGCCGAGGTCACCAGCTTCAGGTGTGACAACATCCCTAGCTCCATTCGGCAGCTTCAGGCCCTCCCTCGAAGGTCGACGGGCCTCAACTTCCGATGTTCCACGAGCAGCGCCGCCCTTTACAGCGCCCATTCGTCCCGATGGCGCTACATCCGAATCACGAGAGCCTTTTCTTGCCATCCGCTCAGCTGCAGAAGCACGTGATCGCGCCCGCCGACTCGTGGCAGACGCAGTGCGCAAGCTTTGGAATGGTGCGCCAGAGAGCTGGCGAACACAATTCGAGGAAGAAGCCAGGCTGATGGAGCTACGTGCACAGCCGCGACGAGCGCAGCGGTCGCTTGCTGATCCTTCTGACCGAAGCGATACAGAATGGGAGTGTGAAGGCTCGACGAGCGATGCCGGAGCGGACCCAGCAGAGCTTAGACGGAGGGCCGAGAAGCGCACGCACGGACAGCGAGCTCGAGCCATGCTCCGACGAGGCGTGCTGCGGGCAGTGCGCCGCGCCATCAACGGCAGTAGCAATGACGATGTTGGTCGCAGCAGCAGCAGCAGCGACGAATCTTCCTCCTCGGACCACGGCCCAAATGACGCCGAAGAGGATGCCGCTCGGGCCGAGGCAACGACGACGGACACGGATCGTGCGTTGCGCAACCTGGACTTGACGACGATCCTCAAGCTATCTGGCCTGCCACTACCGCCGGATCTGGTAGGACAGCCGTACGTCGTTCGTCCTCTGAACATGGAGAAGCGCGAGGGCGAGCGAAGCAGGCGTCTCGTCGGGGATCTGAGGAGGAAGATGGAGGTCCGCGCGAGGGACGTCGTCGTCTGGGATTAGAGTTCGCGTCGCGACGGGCCCAGGGCGAGGTGGCCCCCAGCGAGACGGCGGTTGCAGCTAGTGTGCCTGACTAATGACTGCTTTTGCTTTAACGACACCGACACGACGCAGCGATATATATACGGGCCGGGACTGTCGAACCTTTGCGAGAAGAGCAGAGAAGGTCCGGGAAGAGATCCCGACGTAGAGTAGATGGACACTGCCCGACTGTCCGTTCCCGATTTGGATCATTTGGATACCCTCCTCACCATAATGCTATCACCTTGTTCTTGATCTGTTTGTGCCTAGACGTTGGCATCTGCCCTTTTCGTTCCCCTCCGTGTCTGGCAAGAGACGGTGCGGCTGGCTAATATTGACTTTTAGCGCTTACATCCTTCCCGCACCGCACCGTACCGAGCATCGATTGACTGGACTCATGGCTCAGAGGCACGCCTGGGACGTCCAATCCGCTGCCGACTGAAGGTCCTAAAATCGCAGTTGCACTCTGCTCGGTTCATCGCAACGGCTCCTCACTGCGGTCTGCTCTCGGTCGTGGGCGTCAGTCACCATTCCCAGATGGGAGAACACCTCTACGGCCACCGCCAACCCGCGGGTATACTTTCAATCTCCTCGTCCTCGTGGAGGCTGCGTGCGGAATCTCGCCACGGGAACGGGAAGGGCGTCGCGTGCTCCTGCAGCCCATCATACCCCATCGCAGCCGCGCCAGGCGCAGCGAAGGGATTTCCCCACGGCAGTTGGAGTTGGTGCCCGCACGCCTTGGCTCTCGGGACAGAGACGGACAGACACGGCACGGTAGTGACAGGCACATTATCGCGAGGCACGCACGCGAACGGTGGCACGGGCCAGGGCCAGAATTAACCGCCGACCGCCAACCGCCAACCGCCAACCAAGGCTCATGCTGCGTGCGCCGTCCACGTGTGACTGACCGTGTCGGACCGAGAACATCGATTGTCGAGTCAATGAGAAGCGAGCGGCTCACCCAACCGTGAACCGTGGGATTAGGCGCGGCCCAATTAAACGCTAGCGCTGGTGGGAGCTGGGCTTCAGGACCAGGACGGACGCCCGTCGGCGCGGCTGCTCAAAATGCCTCACGCTTCCTAAGCGCGCGACTGAGTGACAGGGGAGAGGGAGAGAGGGAGAGAGAGGCCCCAGGGCGGCGCGGCGCTGCAGGGCTGCAGGCTGAGCTTGCATACCGCGCCATGGCCACGCGCCCCTGGGCGGCAGTGGCGGACTGGCGGGTTGATAAGCTTTTCCGCGTCGCGTCTGTTCTTAATCATCAGACATTGAATCAGGTCAGGCCGCTCGCCTCTCAAGGAGGGCGTTTGTCGTTTGTCAGGTCACGCCCGATTCGCCAGCACCCAAGACAAGGCGACTGTGACCGTCGTGGTGCGCCTCAGATCAGACGCCAGGCAGGACGAGATAGGCGACCCATTTACCACGGGCCAATTGTCAGACCCCGCCTTGCGCGTGGCCGCTCCACTCACTCTCCGTTCGTGCGCCAAGCTGCTGCTGCTGCTGCTGCTGCTGCTGCCGCCGCCGCCGCTGAGCGCCTTATGCGATTGCTCCCCCGCACACGACGAGGACGACGGCGACGACACGACAGGCCTTGCCGTGCGGCCCAATTGTGTGAGCGCGCCTCTCCGCGCCTCCGCCAGGCGGCGATAAACCACCCGCCCGTACGCCCGGGAACGAACGAACTGCGAAACAGCCAATGCAATGACAGTTATCGCGAGGACGATACGGCGCATGGTGAGGACCACGGCGGACGGGGCGGGGCCGGGCAGGGCGGGCCGACCATTGGTGCAATGCGATACGGCAAGCGCTCATTCATGATACCAAGGCAGGGCGTTTCGGAGATGCAACACGCCACCATCCAATCTGACTCGGTTTGCACGCATATATAACACCCAGCTCTTGAGACAGATTCGGTTCCTTTCGCACTCCTCTTTACATTACAACAGCTCTCCCCCTCATCCCATCTTTCGCCCATTACCCCCTGTCATTGGGTCGCTTGCATCTTAGCTGCCGCTCCTCCACCACAGCTGCGAACCCCTCCACCAGCGCCCGCCCCTTGATCACCACCTGACACATACGACACATACACCCTCCCCGCCACAATGTCGCCCGTCAAGGTCCCCACGCCGGCCAAGCACCCCTTGGACCCACCCAAGCCAGAGGAGGTTAGTGTCGCTTTCGAATCCGCGCGACTTGGACTGTTGAGGGATTTTCTGCCGTCCTGTGACGCGCACGGGGAGTGACGCCCGACACTGACGCCTGCGCCCGCGCTTTGCTCTTTACCCCGCAATCGTACCCACAGATCACCGCCGTCAGCAACGCCGTCCGCGTACACTGCGTCGAGGTGCTCTCCATCAAGGCCTTCCGTTTCCTCAACATCTTCCTCAAGGAACCCGACAAGAATGCCGTCATCGCAGCCGGCTTCTTCCCTGGCGGCTCTGCTGTCCCCACGACGTCTCAGATCCAGAGGCAGTTCTACGTGCACCTGAATGACCTGGTCAAGGGCACCGCCTACGAGCTCATCGCTACCGTTGCCGAAGGCGTCTCCATCGACAACGTTGAGACGCTTGGCGAGGGGATTCAGCCAGCTCTCACCGCCGAGGAGCTTTGCCTCGCCGAAGAGTACTGTCGCAAGGACGAGCGCGTTGTCAAGGTCGCCGCAGAGGTCGGCGTTACGCCCGAGCAGCTCTACTGTGATGGCTGGAGTATCGGCTGGGACTCTCGCTTCCCCGGCAGGCGTCTTCAGCAGTGCATCTGCTACGCCAGGTACGGCAAGGATGAGCACCTCTACGCTCACCCACTCGACTTTATCCCCGTCCTCGATTCCAACACCGGCGAGGTCCTCTGCATCGATTTCCCGCCCCACCGAACCAACAAGGATGGCACTCTGTCCTCCAAGACGACTGCTGAGCCCACCGAAGTCACCTTTGACGCACCAGCCGACCGCCCACGCATCCCTCCCCCCTCTCAGAGGCACGACTACCTCCCCGAGTTTGCGTCTGCTAGCCCTCACAGCCCCGAGAAGCCCATTCAGATGCGCACGGACCTCAAGCCCCTCAGTGTTCTGCAGCCAGAAGGTGTCAGCTTCAAGCTCGACGGAAACGTGCTCGAGTGGCAAAAGTGGAAGCTCCACGTCGGATTCCAGTCGCGCGAGGGTCTCGTCCTGAGCACCGTCAGCTACGCCGATGACGAGGTCCCGGGCTTCAGCAAGGCTCAGCCCAAGGAGAGGCCCCTCTTCTACCGAATGAGCTTGGCTGAGATGGTCGTCCCTTACGCAGAGCCGGGCTGGCCTCACTACCGCAAGTTTGCCTTCGACGTCGGAGAGTACGGTCTCGGCTTCTTGGCCAACTCGCTGAGCCTGGGCTGCGACTGCCTTGGCTCGATTGCGTACCTCGACGGCTTCAACACCAAGCACGACGGTACCGTAGAGATGGTCAAGAATGCCATTTGCATCCACGAGGAGGACACCGGCCTCATGTGGAAGCACTCGGACTACCGCGCTGGCGGCCATGCCCACAACGTTCGCGGCCGTAGGCTCGTCATCTCCATGGTCTGCACCGTGGCCAACTACGAGTATCAGATGAACTGGTCGCTCCACCTCGACGGCAACATCGAGCTCGAGATTAAGCTCACCGGTATCCTCAACCTGTACACCTTGGCCGAGGGCGAGAAGCCTGCCGGCTATGGTACCGAGGTCGCGCCACGCATCAATGCCCACTACCACCAGCACCTCTTCTCGCTCCGCCTGGACCCTCACATTGACGGCCCCAAGAACTCGATTGTGGAGCAGGAGATCGAAGCTCTCCCTTACCCTACGGGTTCGGCTGAGAACTGGGCAGGCAACGGTTTCACGACCAAGAAGAAGATTCTTCAGACTGCCGCCGAGGTCCGAGACGCGAACCTCAACGACGAGCGCAGCTGGTCCATTGTCAATGAGAACGTCAAGCACTACTCGAGCGGTCAGCCCGTCGGATACAAGATCATGACGTCGGCCCTGCCGCGCCTGTATGCCAAGGCAGACTCGATCTGCGCTAAGCGTGCTCCCTTTGCCAAGCACCACCTCTGGACTGTGCCCTACGAGGAGGGCCGGCTGTACCCTGGCGGCCGATACCCGACGCAGACCCGCGAGATCCAAAAGGACAGCGTCGAGGGCTGGGTGGGAGACGGCAAGGCCAACATTGCCAACGAAGACATCGTCACCTTTGTCACGGTTGGTACCACGCACGTGCCACGTCCCGAGGACTTCCCGGTGATGCCTGCCGAGACGGTGCGCGTGATGCTGAAGCCCATTGGCTTCTTTGCACGCAACCCAGCTCTCGACGTGCCAAAGACGAGCGATGCCCAGTCGATCTCGGCCCACGCGAGCGCGGGCGCCGCTCTGGCAGAGGCCAACGGCACCGCACACGCCAACGGCGCCTCGTGCTGCCACTAAGCGGAGTCGGATCATTAGCTGGATATCCTCCTCTTTGCATTCTGTTCGCTCCCTTCTGCTGTTTCCGTCTGACCGAGTCCCGTATTCCCGCGCCGTCCCATACTGTATCACTTTCTCGTTTCCTTGACTTGCAATCGACAATGTGACTCTAATCTTGGCGATGTAATCCTTTCGTCACGATGCGTAAAGTAGGCGAGTCAGGGGTGCTTCAATGCGCGCCTGGATCGCGTCTCACGGCGACTAAATTTGGGCGTTTGGGCGCAGCTTCGGAAAGACTAGGAAGAGGAGAAGAGGAGTCTGACGCAGCGGGATGTATGCGTGTGTGTGACGTGCCAAGTGGAGAACAACACCCACCGCGGCGGGGCGGGGCGGGGCGGTGAAGGAGACACCGACAGCAAGGACACGGCGCCCCGGGGGTGATAAGAGGGATGGTTTTGCTGGCGCCTGGCGCTAGGACTGGTATATATTGAGCACCGTGGGCACGCAGACCTTACCTCCGAACAGCTACCCCGCTTTTCGACGATCGACTTGGGTCTCAGGCTGTATCCCTGTCACTGCGGACCCTCCGTCCACCACCAAGTCCTGTCCTGCACATTGGCTGTTCCCCCCATTTCTCAGCGACAATGACCAACGAGCGTAGTGCCCTCCTCCCCGGCGGTACGTCTGGCGGGCGCGTCCCCTCGCATGGCTCTTCCTCCTCTTCCGCAGCTCGAGCCCGCCCCGGCGTAGCAGGCCGCCGCCGCTCCTCCCTCGCCAAAGCAACTCGTGAAGACGTGCACCCCTCTGCCCCGCCCGCACCGCTCTTCCCCGCTCAGCCAGTAGACGACGCGGACGAACATTCGCTGCACGACCCACGCTGGACAAAGCATGTTGGTCGCCCAAATGTATGGGCGCGCATCCGCTACGTCTGGAGAGAAGAGCTGGCCGAGTTCCTGGGGACATTCTTCATTCTGCTCTTCGGCGTGTCGGTGGAGTGCCAGGTCAATCTGCACTTTGACCTGTTTGGTCACCCGCAGTCTGCGGGTGACTTCAACTCCCAGAGGTTTGCTTGGGCCGCAGGGGTGGCACTTGGCGTGTGGGTCGCAGGAGGCGTTAGTGGTGCGCACTTGAACCCGACGGTCACTGGTGAGTTGCGTGGCATCTGTGGTGGGCCACTCACAGCAGCATAAATACAATACTGAGATCGGATCATCCTTCGCTACCGTCACCCCGGGCCCCCGCCAGTCGCCCTCTGGCTCTTCCGCGGGTTCCCCGCCCACCGCGTACCCTACTACATCGCTGCCCAGATCCTCGGCGGCGTAGCGGGCGCTGCCGTCGTCTACTCCAACTACTTCACATCGATCAGCGCCAAGGAGGGTGGCAAGACACGCACTGTTGTGGGCCCGCACGCTACCGCCCCGCTCTTCGTCACATTCCCACAGCCATACCTCTCATGGGCGTCTGCCGCCTGGAGCGAGGCACTCGCCAGTGCTGCGCTTGTCTGCGTCGTATTTGCCCTGAGCGACAAGAAGAACCTCAGCCCGCCAAAGGGTACTATGCGTGAGTGGTGGCGCTCCCTCCCATTCTCGGCCAGGTCTGCCTTGTATGCAGCACATTCTCACTAACAGAGAACACACTCCATCTCCACCCTATGACATTCCAGCCGTCGCGATGTTCATCACCCTAATTGGCATCGGCGCTTCCATGGGCATCAACACGGGCTACGCCATCAACTTTGCGCGGGACACCGGTCCTCGCATCTTCCTCTTCCTCGCCGGGTACGGCTCCCAGATCTTCACGCACAACAACTTCTGGTTCGCATGGGGGCCTGGACTCGCTTCCGTACTGGGTGGGTGCCTCGGAGGGCTCGTGTATGACGTCTTTGTTTACACGGGCGTGGACAGTCCCGTGAATAGGCTTGAGGGAGGGAGGAAGAATCCCCGGGTCGAAGATGTTGCTGAGAGCGCCGTGGCGGAGGAGTATGCAGGCGAGGAGGCTTAGAGCAAGCATCCCGTTGCCAGTGGGGCCCCTGGTGATCACTGGCAGGTAGAGGCTGATGTACCTCGCATTGGTTCTCTTAACGTGAATGACGAACAGCATACATGCGATCAATAGAATCTACACTGCCGCACGGACAATTCAGCGCAACGGAGCCTCAGACCAGACAGTGCCCAAGAGGTTGGAGCGGCAAATCAGTCTCGCGAATTGTCTGTTTTCACTTTGATTCGATTGAATTGTATTGTATCATTGCACTCTGTCCGCGTGGAGAGGTAGATTACATGACATCGCGATGCTGGGGAGCCGCGCGGGGGAGGTCGTACAAGGAGAAGAACGGAGCAAGTGGCGGGGTGCAGGCTGACACGGCACTCAATGCGGTGCATAGCGGTGTCCATGCCTTTCCTGAATGGATGGACTTCTAGAGTAAGGCGGAGAGGAGCAAAGAGTGCAACGAACAGAAGGTGTGAGAAGATACATGAAGAAGTACAAGGAGCTGAGAGTTGCGTTATCAAAGTTGGCCGAGCAAAAGGTAGGGGTATTGTAAAAGGGAAAGTCATGTCAAGTCGTGTCCGTCTTAGAACATCCCGCCAGGGGATCCATCGCCGCGTGGAGTGATGATTTGCACCGGCGCCTCGTCGATCATTGTCACGCGCTCCATCGTGTAGCGAATAGGTGGTTGTCCCGATGCGGCGTTGGTGTTTAATGAGGTGGTGGTCTGACCGGGGGCTACCCGGGGGCGAAGGTAGTCGTGTTGTCGACCTGCTTCGATGTCGAGCCCCTCAGCTCTATCCAGGCCTCGTGAGCCATCCTGTCGCTTCAAGTCGGGCGCCAAGCCCACCGTCGAGGACTTGATACTATCTCCCGTGGAAGGCCTGAGATCGTATCCACCGCCAGTGGCGGACCCGTAGCTTCCGCCGTACGCTCCGTGCGCGTAGTTGTACACGTGGGCGCTCCTGCCGTCCTCGGCGACGGCGACCGGCCCAGTGGTAAAGGGCGCGGTGGACGTGTACGAGGAGATGGAGTTCGTCGGACGCAGGGCAGGGAGTCCAAAGGTCTTGTCTGGTGCTGGGCTAGCGCCCGCTGGGTTGCCCCTGGTCTGAGGACGCGGTCCCGCTTGCGAGGTAGAGTACGACTTGCCGTGGTGGGCAACCAGTCCAGATTTGCTCTTGGGCGGCAGTGCAACGTCTCCGGCACCCTTGTTGAGCCCATCGGCATCCAGGGGAAGATGCCTATTGCTGGGATATTCGCGCAGCTGGACCTCGTTCGACGAAAAGTCTTTGCCCATGCCGGCAGCAACTGCAGGCCCGAAATGCTTGTGATGACCGTGGCCACAGCTACGGCAATTGCTGCCGCTGTTACCACTAAGCCCTCGTGCTTCATTCACCCTCTTGCAACCGCGCAGAGTAATGCGAGCAGCAAAGATGGAAGTTCCAACGGTCGCCAGCGTAGCATTGATGGGCTGGATTGCAGGGTTCACCGTTTGCAGCTCGAAAGCAGCGGCCAGCTGAGAGGCAAAAGGCGAGTTCAAAGCAGAGGCGGGTCAGTCGCGAACAGGACGCTCCCGCTTACACCGAGAGCCTGGTTACGGCACTCACCAGGTTGCATATAAAAATGCCGAGCAGGTAAAAAATGCCATCACGGATCAAGACCCTGGGCAGGCGGGACAAGAAGCCATTGTCCTTTCTCATCCTGAGCCCCTTGAGGGCACTGAGGAAGACGACAATGAAGTCAAAGACGGTAGTGCTGATATACCAAGCATTGAGCTTCTTGGAAGTGGCGATGGGGACGCATGCAGTCGTACTGGGGACTACGCTGTTGAAACTTTGTGCCCAAAAGATGATGATGGTGTTTGCAAGGAGAAGGAGCGAAAGGAAAATCGTAATTTTGCGGTCTTGGATCCAAAGTGCAATGCTGAATGAGGCCGGAGTGCACAGGACGAGTCAGCACGACGTCCTCCGGGGTCAGGCCTTTCAAGGGCACGACGCATGTACTCACCACCGCAGGGTCATGATCAGGTTGGCGCCGACAGAGACGAGAGCCGAGCCAGCTACGAGGAGGTTGGCCACGGACTTGCAAGACTTGGTCGGGACATGACCATGGAACACCCAGAGCTCAAAGCCAAATTGGACTACTGGAACATAGCGGACCAGCCCGAAACCCAAGGGAGCCAGCAACTTGACGGCCTTTTCCAGAGCGTATTCCAATATGTCGCGACTGAGAGGGTTTGCGCTCAGTGATCTCGAAGGCTGGACTCCAAGCGCACGGAGCTGGCGGCGATACGTCGATGAGAGCTTTGGCCGCCAGAAGTGGTGGCACTCGTATGGGAAGGTGACGACAAAGTCGTAATACCAGATTGCGATGAGGCAAGTGGTATAGATGGCATTCACCGTAGCAATGTGCTGCTGGTATTCCGGGGTCTGCTGTGGCCCTGCCATGTTGAGCGCGAGCAGTGAGACTGGGAAAGCGCGGGGGCCGGAGAGGGAGCTGGGTGGAGTATGAGAACAGAGGACCTCTTGCGGGGGGAGATGGTGCCGTCGAGGGAATGTGTGTGGGCCAGGCCGGCCGGTGGGGCAGCTTTATATGCTCTGGGCAGGCCGTTCGACGACGCCGTTGCCCGAGCATGGGATCGGGGTTGGAGCTTATCGTTGAGCTTGAAAAGCCAAGAGGCAGATGGCGACCAGAGGGGTCACCAGAAGCGCCCGACATTGCCAGCTCTTGCCCTCAAGAGCGAGGCTTGACAGGCCTTTGGATGCTGTCGAACATCGTGTGTGCTGCTCCCGTGGAGCGCCGTCGTGGCCGACCTGCAGAAGCGAACGGCACACACGCCTCTGCCGGTCGTCTGAGATCCGTCGGTGGAAGAGCGAAGCTACTCGAGGCGATGGCGCGGCGGTGGGCGCCGTCTAAGCACGCCGCCCTCGCCGCCCGTGCACGTTCTGGGATGAGATTGGGCGTCCAGAGGGAGCAGTGTATGACGGGCAAGGTGGATGCAGAATGGCAGCTTAGCTAGTCTACGATAACCGAAGACTGTGTAGGTGACCCCACAGCTTGCCCCCCCGTGGCATATTGCCTAGCGCAGCGAGATCCAGGAACCTCTCGGAGGTTGGAGGTGCATACGCATGACGCGGGGATTCTGCAGTGATACATGTCCTCTGGCTCCCTTCCTGCAGTCTTGCTGCCGGTGCTTGCTTGACGTGCGACCTGCCGCTGTCGTCGTCGTCGTCGTCGTCTTTGGCCAGCGTGGGCGTGCGTGCCTAGGACGGAAGTGGATGGTATTGTGCAATAATGGGCTGCGCGTGGATGGCAGCAGCGGCGGGACACACACAGCGGCAAGTCGCGGCGCTCGCTGTGGAGTGCAGCCGCACGTCCCGTCTGTCGCAATTGATCGAGGCCGCTGAGACAGTCATTTTCCACGACGGACGCTGTTGCGGCGCAAGCACAGACAGGCTGACTTGGGCGCCGACGGAGTTCCAATGTGCACAAACCTGCCACCAGACCTTGGTCTGACTGCCTTCGTATTGTACTTCGTTGGAGCGCCGCCTTTCCCATGCCGGCGCCCGTTCTCTCGGCAGGGACAGGTGACAGCCGAGCTCATGTCGACCGGCCAGGGCAGGGCATTGAGGCGGCCTTCGTCACTTACATATGTGACGGAGCAATCGCCGGACGAGTGGACTCCCTTGATCTCCACCCACGCTCAGTCAGGCTCAAGCTCAAGCCCATGCCCCATGCTTGCAAGCTCCACTTACAAGGTGCTTTTCTTGGCCAGGCTTGGAGGCAGACAGGCAGGAAGGCAAATGCACGACTGCTGGCACGACGACTAGCAGCAGCAGCAAGCCAGTGGTGGTCATCCCACGTCGCCAGGTCGGGGCGAGTCGTTTCGGGGAGCCTGTCCTGGGGCGCCATGTCGGTGAAGCAGTTGACCGACCTGCGTACGCAGAGCCGTAAACCTTGTTGCAGTCGTCTCGAGTCTGTTCACTCTGACGCGGCTCTGCGACGGACGGCAGCCTGTTTCGCAGCATCTGCCCAGAGTGCCGCCCATCCCGATGCACGCGCAAGCCCGGGCGTTGGAGGAGCACGCGCAGCCGGCAAGCTGCAGCTGGGCGAGGCAATTGGCGTCAAGCTCCGAACACAATAAACCAGGAACACATGAAGCAAGCGGAGCACAATTGGCGTTTGGGCGGGACAACCATGTTGAGAGCGTCATGCGCACGACCCACTCATAGAGCAGAGGCCATCCAGCCACACCCCAGTCGTTCCCAGTGGCTGGCTACGAAAAGCAGAGATTAGGCAGTCAGTTGGACGGGCAGCCCAGGAGAGAGACTCACCCGCCTCCCGCTCTGTCCCTCGTCGCGCTGCATATCACAAAGTAGCTCCACTTGTTGGCTGGTCGATGGCAAGCTTATGAAATGACTTCCTGTTGCCTCCATGTCGAGTTTCAAATGCTCAAGGCCTCGAGTCAATCTCTTGCAACGTGACAACGTGACAAGGTGCTCTCTTTGCGGCAAGTACCGCGACCTGCTGACCATGGTTCACACTCCCGCCGAAGTGACGGAGATCTGCTTGCCCTGACTCTGACCGATCTGGAGCTAACTTATCTCTCGCTGTCAATGGAGAGCTTCAATTACATCGCAACGAGTACAGCGCCCGGTCGGACGCCCCGATCCCGCCCGATCGCCGAATTTCCATCTATCAGACTCTCTGGCGCACAAGGCAGCTATTCACGGTGCTGGTCGCGCACGATAGACTGGCCGCGAAGAAACGGGCGCATTGGACTTGCGTAACCTGGCGTCGCTGCGACTGGCGTAATCACTTTGCTGCAAGAGGGGCGGGAGTTGGTGAGAAGGACTTGAGCTCGCAATCTCTGCTCGTGCTCTAATTGCCTTTCACGGGCGCTGACTGGCTGATCCTGCACGCCGCCCAGTCATCTCAGCTGACAAGCGCAGCCCGATGACGGCCTGAGTTGCGGTATCTGGTGCCCCAGACCCGGAACGCCCACATGTAAGCCAGGCTGTACATCTAAGTGCCATTGTGGTCAACTGTTATGCTCTGACCTGGCGTAGCGCGGCAAGCCTCGTTCAAGCAGATTGCTGTCAGCAAGACGCCCATCTTGTGCGACTGAAGCTGAGCGCATCCTGTCTTGACAATACTTCTGGCTGCCTTTTGACTTTGTGTATGCGTCTGTCGTACGGCTTCTGAGCGGTGCGCGTGGTCTGCGAAAAGCGTACATACACTAGTCAAGTGAGTCGGGTTGATAGATAGCGTGGGCGACGCGCCTATTGCGTCTGACTCACAGCCAGATGCTCAGACGCACAAGCCCGTGGGCAAAATGCTCTTCCGCTGCGTTGCGGTCGCTCCTCCCTGAGCCCGTGGGCAGCTGCACAGTGTCATGCATCTCGTCGCTCCAACCTCCGGGGTGCATGTCCCACGCACAGCAGCCAGCTCAGCACAGGAACAGTGGGCGCTATGCACAAGGAGACTCAGGGCGCGTCTGCCTTGGCCTGGGGCGTCACGCACTGCTCGCCAAGCGAGTCCTTTCGAATGCTTGAATCGCTTAGCCGGTGCAGCACGGACCACGAATCATGCCAGCACTCAAGCACACACCGGCGGCGGCCCTTTTACATTGTTTCTTCTCATGACGCACGCAGTTCAAACGCCTCTAGAATATTGTAAAGAACTTGCTCTCGATCCCGGCCGCCGCCATCCAAGACGCCTTTCCTTGCCCACTTCTAACCGTGCCGATGACGTTTGCCCGTCGGCCCCCCTCGCGCGGGACAACAGCCAAGGTCAGGCAGGCGGGATAATCAAGGAATCGGGTTGTCCCATGAGCGCGGCCGCGCGCGTACCATGCACCTGGCCCGATCAGGATATCTCCCACCTACTTAGACACTCGACGGATGCCACTGCGGGACGCTGAGATGTACCACGACCACGGACACCCTGGCACTTTGCCTTTGCCCCGCAAGTCTGTCTTTTGACTGGCCGGGTCACCGTGCAATCGTGGCCGTTCCGTCTGGCAAGCGTCCAGGGGAAGCCAGAATTAAGCTCGACGATGCCCCGCTTCGGCCGTATGGGACTCAATGCCGGCAGAACTGCCACCCTTTTCGGCTCGGCTCAAGCACCCAGACATGACAGCCCTTTGTGCCTTCCTCTCAGAACGAGCCCTCTGGGTACATATAGACCTTGACTCTCCTACCAACGACCTGATAACGTCTCCCGAACCCAACCTCCCTTCGCTCGCGGCCTCCTGAGAACAATAGTGTCAAAACGTACCACCATCGTCCGTAACCCTCACAGCAATGTCCACAAAGCTCTCCGAGTTCCAGGCCGCCAAGGCGGTTCTGCTCCGCTCCTTGGATCAGTACGAAGCTGGGCTCAAGGCCCAACAGCTTCCTGAGCCAAGCATGCTCGCCCCTGAATTGACTCCCATGGACGATCCCGATTTTGCGCCTTCTCCCGCCCTCTTCCGAGCTACCCAGAATCTCGTCTCCAGTCTCGGCAAGCTCAACAACCTCGTTCAGAACCCGGCCCAGCGCATCCTCCTCCTCAGCTTCAGTCACCTCCATGCAAGGTCGCTCGCCTTTGCCGCCGAGGTTGATCTGGCACAGGAGCTTCTACCTTATGGCGAAAAGGGCGTCTCGGTCGAGGAGCTCGGACCCAAGATCAAGGTCCACCCAAAGCGCCTCATCAAGATCTTCCGTACCCTTGCAAATGATGACATCTTCAAGGAAGTCAAAGAAGGCGTCTTCGCCAACAACCGAGCGAGTTTGCTGCTGGCGAATGACAGCCATCTTCGCAGCTTCTCTAGGTGGCAGTGAGTACGGGTGGTGCTGACCCTCTGCATACATTTTCGAGGCTGACAGCGCTCCTCTTCCGCATGCCCCGTATTTCAGGGCCTACGTGGGCTACAGGGGAGCCACAGAGCTCACGTCGCACTGGAGCGACCCTGCTGTATACGACGACTTCTCCCTTAGCAATACTTCGTGGGCCAAGTCGTGGGGCTACCAGGGAAAGTATGACAGTATCTGGACCTTCCTTCCTACCGAGCATCCATCCAAGCTCGAGTACTTTGGCAGAGTGAGTCTGGACTGCAGTGTCATCGCGTCAGAATGGCAGGAGCGAGCGCACTCATTCCGGCCCTCCCATCCTATCGTATTGCCACTCTCCTCTAGGCCCTTGTCGGATACTCTGCTGCAGGTATCAAGGGCTTCGTGTCCGACTACGCTTTCACCGAGACCTTGGGCGAGGGCAGCACCATTGTTGACGTCGGCGGCGGCATTGGCGGCATGTTGCTTCCGATTCTCAAGTACAATCCCACGCTCAAGGGTGTCCTGATCGACCTTCCGCACGTCGTGCCCGAAATGGAGAAGAACTTTAAGTCTGCACTCCCCTCGGCCATTGACGAAGGGCGCGTCACCTTTGAGGCAGGCGACTACTACGCGCCACAGCCTGAGAGCAGGCGCAAGAAAGAGGGCATTCACTTTGCTCTGCGATGGATCATCCACGATCTGCCAGACCACAAGGCGATTGGTGAGTCGCTTGTTGGCGCTCCGGTCTCTGACTCCCTCACCCGAGCATACTGCTGACTGCTGTGTCCACCCTCTTTCGTTTTGGCCGCTTCGTACGCCTTTCTCCCCGCTCCGACAGAGGTCCTCAAACAAGTTGCCGACGCCCTTCACCCCAAGTCGAAGGTCCTCATTGTGGACTATGTCCTGCGACCGGCCATTGCTGGCTCTCCTTCGGCTCCCGTCGAATTCGACGCGCAGGCCTTCAAGACGACCTCCCCTGGAGAGCCCGCGGCGCCATGGCCGCTGCTGGAGAGCTACGGTCGAGCGCAGCAAATCCAGCTGCTGAGCGACATCGAGATGGGGTCTGCTCTCAATGCACAGGAGCGTACTGAAAGTCAGTTTGCTGCCTTGCTGGACCAGGCAGGTCTCAAGCTGGACCGGGTGGTTTGGACCAGGACTCCTCACCCCATCATTGAGGCGTCGCTCAAGTAAAGACGAGCCGCCCTACGACTCCTCTGGCTCCAAACACTGATACCCCACCCTACTCAGCATGGAGACGACGCCAGTCAATCAGATTTGGACACAATTTGGACACGAACCCTTTGTCAATGAAATGAATGACGAATGAAATTTTGCCCCCAAAGCAGCGGACAGGCGCATATATACATGATAGCTTGCATCTGCCCGAGTCTCCGCCGCTGACCTTTTGAATTCGTATGGACTGACACTGAATGAAGCAAAGCGCAGATGATGGAACAATCCCTCCGGCCCCTTGAGACGCGATGTGTCCGACCGACCAGAGGGCAAGACTTTTCATGGTCGTGCCTTGCCCCTCTGGCACTTGGCTAGGTCCCATCACTCGTCGCCCTTTTCCGACATGACTTCCCTGCTGATCCTGTGAACGGCCTTGAGGTAAGCCTTGAGGTTCTCCGGGTCGACGCCGGGGGTGATGCCGTGTCCGAGGTTTGCAATGTACGCGCCCTCGCCTCCGAACCCTCCCTTTTTCGCGCGCAGCATCCTCTCCACCTCTGCTTCGATGGCCTCCTTGCCGGCGTAGAGGACCGTGGGGTCCATGTTCCCCTGAAGGGCGATGCGGTGGCCCGCCTCATTTGCGCCGCTGCCCTTGGAGGGCTTGGCGCTGCCGGGCATGGCCATGTCGACGACGCGGCGCGCCACGCAGGGCTCCACCGTCCAGTCGAGGGCGACGACGTCGTACCCGGCTTTGGCGACTTCGGGCAGGGAGTGGCCGAGGGCACCCTTTGCGAAGCAGATCATGGGCACCGATGCTGTGCTTGAGCATGCGAGACGCTCGCGGACGGTGGATGCAATGGAGCGGAGGTAAGGGAGGGCAAATGTGCGGAAGTGTGCGGGGGAGAGCTCGCCTGCCCACGAGTCAAAGACTTGCAGGAGCTGCGCGCCAGCCTTGACCTGCCCGACGAGGAAGTCTGCACAGATGTCGGCTATCCTCTGCAGGAGCTGCTTGCTCTCCTCAGGGTAGTCGAAGAGCCATCGCTTGGCCTTTTCGAAGCCCTTTGAGCCGCCGCCTTCGATCATGTATGCCATCAATGTCCAGGGTGCACCACAGAAGCCAATGAGGGGCACCTCGCCAGCAAGCTCGCGGCGCGTCATGGTAATGGCCTCAAAGACGTAGCCGAGCTCCTTGTTCACGTCGACTTTTTTGGTGAGACGCTCAAAGTCCTTTGGCGATTCCAAGGGAGCAGGGAAGTGGGGACCCTTGGCGGGGAGCATCTGCACTTCGAGGCCCATGGCTTGAGGGACGACGAGAATGTCGGAGAAGATGATGGCTGCATCGAGGAGGCCCGAGTAGCGTCGGATTGGCTGAAGAGTGATCTCACATGCCAGGGAAGGCGTGCGGCAGCAGGTGAAGAAGTCGTGGTCCTCGCGAAGCTTGCGGAACTCTGAGGTGCGAAATAGTGGCGAGGGCATACATGGCGAGTAGTGGAATGTATCAGTGGCGGCATGTATGCGCGACGTGAATGTCGTCTCGTAGTGGCACTACTGGCCTGAGCTCACTCACCTGGCAAGTACCTTCCTGCCTGCCTCATGACCCAGCAGGGTGCCCTCTCCGTCTGTTGTCCCCTCGCGGCACGAAGGATGAGGTCATTGCGAAGCCCAGGAAATTGTCCGCCCTTTGCCTCGTCTTGCTTGCGAGCCGTAAAAGAGTTGAGGTGGGTGAGGATCGACTTTGACATGGTGAAACAAGGCTGCGAGGGTGGGGGGCGATCCAGCCAGTGGACGGGCAAGGAGATGGAGGGTATGATGGGATGGGAGAGAACGGTTCAGTTCACTCCTGGCGCAAAGGAATGATCAATTGAGTTCAGCTGAACAGCGCCTGGCCACCCTGGTCATCACCAGCCGGTCGCGGGCCGGCTTGCACTTCCACGTCCCCCGCTCCGCCCTCCCCTCACCGGCGGCAGATGGAGGGAGCCCTTCTTCGGCTCCACCTTTTGTGTGTGTGTCGGTAGCGCTGACCTTTCCTTGACCTCACCCTGGACGACAGACGAGGCGTGGGCGGGCGGGCGGGCGGGCCGTGCCACGCCTCGGCCGAGACCCCCGTCGTGCCCTGCCTCCATCCACTGCCCGCGTCTGTCTGGACACGCATCGACGCGCCGCGAGTGAGAGTCGCCGGCAGCAGCAAAAGGCCACCCACACACACACGCACACACTCGCAACTCGTCGTCCGTCGGGACAATCGTCGTGCGTGCGTGCGTGTGCGGGGTCGCACGTCTCGACGATGGACGCAGGTTAACATTCGAGCCATTACGGCATCCGCTGCATTACTGCTGCCACGGTCAATCGCAGCGACGTCTTTGCACGTCTGCCCGCCCATCCACATCATCTGCCTCGTCCGCGTCGCCTCGTCCGCGTCCAGCGGTCGCTATTCCGCCCGTCTTCTCTCGACTCTTCTCCCGGCACCTGCACGCGCACGAAGAACTTAGTGGCCACGACGACGGAGACGACGGCACGGGTACCGACCCGTCTACCTCGCTTTATAGCTCTTGCCGTCTCTTGAGCTCCTTCTCCTCGACCCCACAACCTCAATAGCTGCTCAATAGCCCACATTGCTCGCCGCATCGATCACCATAGCAAGGGACGCGTCGAGGCTCAAGTAGGGCTTCTGGGTCGCTTGAAGCCCCGCTCCCCGTGGCCTCTTCTGCCATGGCGCAAGCTTCCAGTCCCTCCTCGATCCCATTCCAACAAGACGGCGGCAGCGCAATGGCCAACGACGTCAACATGGCGGCATCGTCCCCCGTTGCCGTGCCATCCCCATTTGCGCCTGCGACCACGCTGCCGTCTCCCAGCCCCGCCGCAACCACACCGGCTGCCACGCAGCCATCGAATGGCCCAACGCCTACGGCCATGGCGCACAATGGAAACCTATCGAGACTCAATTCGGCCTATTCTCCCCAGCCTTACTCACCCATTCCGCCCAATCACATGCCTCCGCCCCTTCACGGCAGTCGGAGACCGAGCATGACGTATGATTCCCCTGTTCAGGCGCACCAGCCAGAGTCATCTGGTGGGTCGGGGACCACCTTTGACTATAATTCCCCATTTCCACCCTTTGCATCTCCGCCTCAGCAGGCGCCGCCCGCCAACTTCCCTTTCGACATGGGCAGCTGGATGGGGAGCCCCAACCAAGAAGACAATTCTGCGTCGAGCAACAGCGGCAAGACAGGGGATGGCCAGCAGCATACGGTGCCCACGACAGCCGTCAACCTCCCATGGGCTACAACGCCAGTTGGCTCAGCCCCGCAGTGGCCCAGCCTTCCGGCCACGGCATTTTCAACACCTATGCCCTGGCATGGCGGGGGTGCCTTCCCGCAACCTCCTCAATCAGGCCCAGCCCCGAATGGCAAAGTCCAGTCCCCAAGCATGCGTCCAGTGCCCGCACAGTCTAACAAGGCTCGTCCCACGCCTCCTCCGGGCGTCTCGGGTGGACCCTCTACCCCACAAAAGCAATCCGCTGCCAAAAAGGCAGAAAACGCAGACAATCCTGCCAAGCCAGCCCCCAAGAAAAAGAAGAAGACGACCAAGGCGGCGGCGGCAGCAGCAGCAGCAGCAGCGGCAGATGGGTCTCAGGAGGGTTCAGCTGCGACGGGCGCTACCTCAAATCCACGCAAGAGGGAAGCCTCCCAACAGCTCGGTCCTGCACCTGGTTCTGGGCCACCAGCGCCCGGGACATCTGCACAGGCCAGCTCAAGTGGCCAGGCACAAGGCCAACAGAAGCAAGGAGGTGGGACGGGAGCGGCTGATTCGGGAGGGGCAGGTGGAGGCGTCTTGGGAGGCAGCGGCATTGATCTAAGGGCAGAAGAGGAAGCGATGAGGTCGCGTGAAGTTCCGGCTTCGCTGGCCACGGCTCAGGCGGCCTTTTTCAGCAGCATCACTGCCAACGCAACGCCGTCGACCTCGTCAGCCGCTGCCGAGCGCCCTGGCACGACATCATTGGTCATTCCCTCTACCCGGTCACTGCCCTACCTGCAGTACTACCCGCTATCTTCCCTTGTGCACTCCATTGCTGCAGAGCATGATCTCGGAGTAGATCCCGAGGTTCTCAATGTCCTCTCGGCAGCCACGCGCATACGCTTTCGCAATCTCCTCGAATGTATGGTCAACACCAGCCGGCATCGCTGCTGGTCGACGCACGAGCGACCCCCGCCCATGCACGAGCGCGTCAGCGAAGATCCACTGGACGGCACCAAGGTCACTCGTAAGACGAAAAAGGCCATGTATCATGAAGAGCTTCTATCAGATCCGAGTACATGGCTGGCTGCCATCGAAAAAGCGGAGAGGGGTGAAGAGAGCAAGGCCCGAAAACGGAGAGCTCAGCGACAAGCAGAGGCTATGCGCGCCGCGGCGGGTGGCGAAGTATCGGGTGGCGTCGCTGGGCCAAGCTCAGCGGCACTGAGTAGCAGCGGTGGCGCAGGGGCAGCGGGGTCTGCACGGCTGGATGGCGATGGCGACGAAGCGATGCAAGGACCGGATGGGTCCAGCAGCGCAGGAGGGGCTGCCTCGACATCAGGTGTGGGCACGTCCGCCGGCGCGATGGGCGACGCCGTGGAGCGCAAAAAGAAGGTCAAGCCGCCTTCCGCAAAGAATGTCAGCGAAGATATTCGACGGCGACTCGCAAACAACACTGCCGCACGAGCCTTGGGAGGTATGCCCACACCCAAGTGGATGATGATGGGCGGCGCTGCGAGTGGCTTCAGTACGCCCACGCGCAATGCCAAGGCCGAAGATGGCGTCGATGGCGGCGATGGCGGCACCGATACGCCAGGGAGCACGCTTCCCAAGCCGCGTTTTGCGCCTCCACCCGCGGCGGCTACGTCTACGCCTTCTTGGGCAACGGGAAGCGCGGCTAGTCTCGCCCCTTCTGGTCTTGCCGGGACGCCTCTACGCGTGAGCTCCACTGCACCTGGTGATGGCGCTGCCTCGACCTCTGGCGGCGCAGCTCCCGAGTCGCCCCGCGCACGCCGCCTCCGCCTCCTCGAGGAACTCAAGGTGAACCCGCATGGTTGGGGCGACCCTGCCTTGCGTGCGCTCGCAAAGGAAGAAGAGGAGCGCAAGCGCCGGAGAAAGGTCCAGCTGGGCGATGCGCTGCATGCGCTCGAGGTGGAGCGCAAGGGCGGGGCGGGGAGGGGTAGTGGTGAAGAGGTGCTGTTCAAGTGGCGCAGTCTTGGCAAGGGCGCGGGAGGGAGTGGCACTGGTAGTGGGTTTGGGACGGGTGGAGGTGGGGGTAGCAATGGCAGGGGAGGAGGGAAAGGCGGAGGAGGAAACTGGGGAGAGGGGTGAGCGAGGGTTAGGCGTGCATAAAGGCAGCGCTCTAGTGCGCCTGTCCGATCGCTACTTGGTCGACCATGGCGGCATCCTCACAATTCTCACATCATTGACTGCCCATGGCGACGTACCGCATAGCGACCATTCCCTTCCGCCTGGGAAGTGAGGTCTCGCTCTGCGTGCATTCTCACCTCCGCCAACCTGGTCGGCGCCACGACCGCCACAGTACAGGATACGTTCTATGAATTCAGATAATTTCGAGCAAACTAAGCTACACGGGTGTCGTCAACATCGCGCTCAGATCCGATCGAGCGACTTTTCGTCCATCACTCTGGATGGGTACTTCAGAGACTAGCTCGGGTCTCAGCTCTTCAACTCTAAACTACAGGCTTGTCCCGTCGTTGCCGGCCGGGCGGATGCCTGCTCTCTACATGAGGCGCGAAAGCGGGGCGCCTCGTTCGCATCGTTCTGTTCCATTATGCTTTGGGTCGTAAAATCGTGAGGTCTCTCGTTCGTGGAAGATAAAAGGTCATTGCAGGCCGCGGCGCCGGTACGCGGGGCTGATGCGCAAAAGTTGTTTTGGGGGGCATCGTTTCGTCGCTGCCCCCCGTCGACGGCAATCAAGTGTTGAAGACGAGGGTCGTGACCCCCGCCTTGAACTTGAAATTCCCAACCCGGCCCTGCGGCTGCACCCCTACAGACAAGGTCATATCGCTGCCGCAGTCGTTTTCCACGACGAGGCCAATCCTCTTCATGGAACTTTGGGAGTAGTCCGTCCCGTTCCATGGCGCTGCAAAGGCGCTGACGCCAGTGATGCACTTTTGCTCCGAGGACGCCAAAGTGGACGTTACGAGGTAGGACTGGCCACCGCCATAGTGGGCCAGGTTGGAGGTGGCCGAGGCAAAGTGGAAGGTGGTGATGAATTGGGCGTTTGAGGCTTGCACGGCCGGGTCGATGAAGGACGAGGGCGACGTAATCTTCAGGACTCCGAGGCAGTCTTTGCAAGGTGCGCTGGAGATGTACGGCTTGGAGTTCTTGTCCAAGACGAGGTTCCACGCCATGAAGGATCGAGCTCCTCGGTTGATGGCTCCAAAGAGGAAGTTCTTGAACCAGAATTGAGCAGAATACCACTGATCCTTGCTGTCATCCGTCGTGGTGCATTCTGTGAGGTGCCATTCGGGGCTCATGCCGAGAGCTGCCTGAAAGTTGTCGACTTCATCGGCAGAACCATCATAGCAGTGCCATGCTACACCGTCAAATGCCGTCGAATTGGCCTGAATGGTCGCGACGGCATTCTCCCAACCGCTCCAATTGTCATCGTGTCCAAACAGCTTGACATTGCCGTAGCCGAGTGCTCCAAGCTTGAGTCTCAGGCAGGCGGCCACGATGGCTTGAGACCCAGGGGACATCCAGTTGGAAGGATAATTTGTCGTCCCCGTCGATGGCTCGTTTTGTATTGTCATGGCGTAAGCTGAGACGCCGGCATAGGCGTATGCCTGCACACTCTTGGTCAGGTACTCGGCATACAGCTCCTCTTCGCCGTAAATGAGTTGGCCGCCATTGGTGTCATTCGTCGTCTTCATCCAAGCAGGCGGTGTCCAGCAGGAAAACCAGATCTTGAGGTCTGGCTTTCGAGCGAGGGCATCCAGTATGACTGGGAGAATGTAAGCCTGCGCCTTGGCTATCGTGAAAGTATCTAGGGGGCCCGGAAGGTCTTTGTAGCTGCCGGATTGCACGGCAGCACGGGTGGCATTCTGCTCTGCATAGGTGTAGGTACCTTGGTTGGAGAAGTCGCTGGCGCCAATGGGAATCCGCACGGTGGACATGCCAGTGCGATTGTTGAAGAAGTAGTCCATCGTCTCATTGTAGTTTGACTCATTGTTAAGCTTGAGCTGGTACAGCAGCCAGCAGGATGAGTCGGTCAGAGCGGCACCAAAGCCGTCGATGGGTTGCTGGACTGATGATAGGTCGATCAATAGATCCACATTGTCGGTGGAAGCGCCAGTTGCCCCGAGCGCGGGCCCTCCTTGTGACCAAGAAAAGACTTTGCTGATGGAGCCATAGTCGCTGCTTGCCGTGTAAAAGGCGCCCTCCTGTTGCATTCCCGCCTTGGTGACCGGTAGGTCTTGGGAAGGAAAGTCGAGGGCTTTGTGCTGCTTGCCATCATTGGGAGTTCGGTCCTTGAGGCCAAAGTACAGTCCCAACGCCAAGGCAGCAGCTATGATCAAGAGGAGGAGCAGAAGCCAGAAGAGAATCTGTGGGTGGAGTGCAAGGCACAGGAGAATGTGGAGCGCGTCTGGTTAAATCGCCGGCGTCTCGGTCATAAAGTTCCGCAGAGCGCGAGGCCGTGAAAGAGGACTCACCCAAGGCCTCCGCCACCAGGGTCTTCCTTTTGATGAAGTCCCCTTTGATCCGACTGCGGCTACTGCCACCGGGGCTGCTGCAGACTTGCGGCTGGCTGCGGAGCGGGATGCTGATTTGGCGGCGGATTTGCGAGTCGAGGCGGCGGGTGGCGGCTGAGGTGGTGGTGGTGGTGGCGCCGGCCGCCGAGTTGCCAAGGCTACCTCTATCTGCCGTTGATATGCGAAGATGAGATCTGCGTCGAGCTGTAGGTATTGCTTCGAGGATCCCTTTGCAGGGGTATGTTTCGATGACATGTTGGGGTGTGAGCGGGGGTGATTTGCATCGTCGAGGGGAAGGAAAGAAGGAGAAAGTTTGTGTATATGAGGACACCGGTTGGCAAGGTCACCTAGCGGGCGGATGTGGGGTAGGCCTGTCACGAACTCGGAGGGATTGCAATTGCGGAAGAGGTACCCTAAGGAAAGCGGAAAGGGTCGGCTTGGCGACCAGAGGGTTACGGCAGCGTGCGTGTGTGGGCGGGAGGAACGAAGCTGGAGGAGCACGATGCAGCAACAGACGGACTCTGGCGGCGATGGCCGAGGGTGAGTCGGAGTCTGGGGTGGGTGAGGGTGCCTGTCCACGAAGCCAGATCTTGACTTGACGCCAAATGCAAGGTCGTTTGTCAAACTATACCCGGACGGAGCACAGCCTGGGGGTTGCTGAAGGTTGCGGAGGCGCTGGGGGTGGGGGATCAGGCGATTACCCAAGTCACCATGCCTGCCAATTAGCAGAGACGATCGTGGGAGCGTCGCAGCCTCTGCTTGCTTGCTTGCTTGTTTGTAAGTACAACACGCCACCCAGCAGCCCTTCAAAATCGAGAACTAGGCGGCCTTGCCATTTTGGGCATGGGGCACTGCCACCCAGCAGGCCATGCTTGAAGGCCACGGGATGTGGGGTGACTTGCACGCCAAGATTTTGGGGTCGACTGGCGGCTCCCCGAGCGTCATTTCGATCGCGGGTCGGCGTCTTAAATGCCAGGGAGGAGAAACGCGGCTCCAGCGCTTGTCCTGTGCGCAGTGGGCACAATGGCGCAACCTGCCTTTTCTGTACACGTTCGGAGAGCTGCAAGAGGCTCTTGTCCTTCAGTAGATGCAGTGCTGGACGAAATAGTACTTCGCTACCTGCATCCGCACTTGCACTTGCACTCGCACTTGCACTTGCACCATGCACCATGCAGCTCTCTTGTGTGTTGAATGAACAAATGCTGATCCTGAGTCAGGTCAGACAACTCCGCCCCAGGACGGGCAGATAAGCCTTGCAGCCTTCAGCCTCGGAGAGCGGTCTCTCTGCGTCCATGCTGCGAACATGAAAATGGAAATTGAATGCAACATCTTCTGGCGACGCGCGCTCGCCTAAAGGGCACATTGCCCTTAGTGTGGTGGGGTCCTCTTCCCGCCCTCTGCCGCTGCGCGAGCGCTGTTCGGAGCCCGGCCGCCGCTCCCGCCGCTGCTGCCGCCGCCAAGGCCAAGGCCCAAAGCTTCTCGCGTTCGCATGGCAACTCGCGGGGACCCCGATCGGCTCCGGGCGCTTGGAGTGGATCTCGAGCCAATTGTCCCTCGATTTGCCTACAAGTACATACAAAAAGGCAAATGCCCCCTCATCGTTGCGAAGCACCAACCATCTCACCAACCATCTCGGGTGGTCTTAACATCTATCCGAAGGCTCTCCTCCCTACGTGCAATGCATAATTTCCTTCTCACGCTGCTCTCTTCGCGCGTGGCAGCCTCTGCGCTGCACGCAGAGCTTATGGCCCCGCCTCCAAGCCAAACCAAGTAAGGCGGCTGGGTGGTCTGAGCACTCTCCGTGGACCCGAGGGCTCTCTCTCTCTCTCTCTCTCTCTCTCTCTACGCGACGCGGGGCGGGGCGGCTCAGCCTCCGCCCGGTTGAACAACCTACTCTGGGCGAGCGCTGGCTGACGGACCAATTAAACGGCGGCACCAAATGCCGCTCGCCCGGGCGACGACACGCATGTCGCTGACGAGCACCGGGTGACACAGAGACATACGAGCAAAGAGGAGAGAGTGCGAGCGTGCGTGCGTGCGGCGCGCTCCAAGTGAGCAAGCACTCGGTCCGGCCTTTGGCGCAGCACAACACGGCGTTTGGGCTCACTGATCAGAATTCCGCCATAGGCACGGACGGCCGTTGCGGGCGGGTACGCCATCCCGTGTGCCATCCCCGTCTCGTCTGGCTCAGAAGTGGACACGCAAGACGGACGCAATCTCAGGTGACCCGCGACAACCGGCCCGTGGCTGCATGACAATGCAAGTGCTCAGTCGCACAGGAAGCACAAAGGAAGAGTCATTAAATACAGAGTCCATTTGAGCTCACTTCCGCGCCCAGGCCAGCGTCGTAAACACCCAAATTCAAAACAAGGTGATTGCTTCCTTCCCAGTACCCTCACGTATCAGCTGCTATCTTGACCTCAAGCCGATTGGATCCTCCCGCCTCGCAAACATGTCGTCTCAGCCAAAATTCGTCCTGCACCACCTCGAGGCCTCGAGGTCTCTTCGAGTCTTGGTAGGTCATTCGAGTCCGGACAGCCCCGTACGGAGCTCCGCTGGCGTCCTGCTGACCCACGCCTGCCCTCTGCGATCACACGCAACCCCAGTGGGTCCTCGAGTACCTGCAGCTCCCCTACGAGCTCAAGCTCTACAAGCGCGACCCGCAGACCCGCCTCGCACAAGACCCCAAGGAGACTCTTGGAAAGGTACACCCCCTAGCCAGGTCTCCCGTGCTCGTAGTTCACGAGGAGGGACAGTCCGAGCCTATCACCATCGCCGAGGCAGGTGCTATCCTCAGCTACCTCTTGGAGAACTACGCCAAGCCCGGAGATGTCAAGCCCTGTGACAAGACGCAAAAGGGGCAGGACCTGAGCTTCTGGCTGCAGTTTGGAGAGAGCTCCTTGTTCCGTGAGTTAGCATGTTGCGCTCGCATCAGCAGACAGGCATGGTAGCTGACAGCCTCCCCTTTCACCCTCTTGCGATGGCCCTCGCTACGCGTAGTCCACCTCATTCCTTTCTTCTACGGAATCGTGAGTTGCAGTTGCACTTGACCGGATACCCAATTCGCTCGTAATCTTACTGATACTCCCCTTCCTCCAACGTTGCTGTGCCATCTACTACCCAGCGCTCGGGGGTGACATCCGAAGATGGCTCTGCGCCCTTCGACAAGGCAAGCGGCAGAGGAATCAAGGGCGACTTGGACTACGTAGAGACGGTACTTGGCGAGAATGGAGGCACGATTCTGGGTACCTCGGACATTGGACCTGCAGACGTGAGTGCCATGATCAATTGCACAGTGTACCGCTTAGCAGCACAGCGGTCCTTTCCTCCCCGTCTGAGCCTGAATCTCACAAGCTTACGCCCCGCCCTTCGCTACGCCTCTACGCTCCCCGATCCGCAGATCTGCACCGAAGTCTCGATCGAATTCATCCAGCTCGTCTTGGCCGGCAAGCCAGCTAGCTATTGGTCTGCCCTGGGCGTCTCCATCGGACCGAACACCGAAAAGTGGATTGCCAAGTGCAAGGCGAACGACCTCTACAAGAAGTGCACCCAGAAGGAGGTCGATGCCTCGGGCAGGTTCACCAAGGGCGAGGAGTGGCTCAAGCCTCTGTATGCTTAAAATCTCGGGCTCGCCAAAAGAAGAGATGTCGGAAGGGAGGCGGGACTCCGCTATATGTGGCACGAGAAGCAGGACGGGGCGCTCGAAGGAAGCCGAGGGCCAATGCCGCTCTGTGTTCTTTAGGAAGTCGAGTCAACTTATGTATTGAATATGGTCCAGTCTGCTAGACGTATGTCTCGGCTGAGTGAGCTGTAATTACAGATGCGGAAGTGGAGCGACGCGTGTCCGCCTTACCACCACAAACGGTGGTTGGAGCACTGGTAGCCAGAGGGGTTGTTCTCCAGATACCCTGTGGAGTTAGACAGGGGATGTTATTTGACTCGTCAGTGGCCGTCAAATGCGAAAGTGTCTCATATACTCACGCTGGTGGTAGGACTCGGCTTGGAAGAAGGCCTCCTTCGGGCGCTGCTCGATGACGGTGACGATGGTGCGGCCGCTCGGCGTGAAGTGCTGGCAGAAGAGGCGGACAAGACATGATGTCAGCACGTATTTATTGCGGGTCAGGATCACTGCTGCAGACCACGCGCACCCCACCGGTGGCGAATCAAGGGAATGAATGCAGGATGACCATGCCCATTTCGTCGCCACTCACCTTCTCCTGGATCTCCTGCGTCACCTTTTTGGCAATCTCAGTCTGCTCTTCGCTGTGCGTGAAGATTGCACTCCTGTACTGCGTGCCCCTATCGTTTCCCTGGCGATCCTTGGTAGTGGGGTCGTGCGTCCTGTAGAGAAACTCGACGAGCTCCGCATAGCTGACCTTTGCAGGGTCAAACTTGATTTGCACGGCCTCAGCATGACCCGTACGGCCCGTGCAGACCTCCTCGTAAGAAGGGTTCTGGGAGGAGTCCTTGCCGCCGATGTACCCCACCTTAGCCTCGAGGAGGCCCTTGTCCGCGTAGTGCTTGCGAAAAATGTGCTCGGTGCCCCAGAAGCAGCCCGAGGCGCCCGTGAAGTACTGTGGAGAAGCGGCGGTAGACATGGCGCGGATGAGTCGATGGTAGTTGGTGAGAGATGGAAACATTGACTGGCGATGGGGAGGAACAAAGGGTGGTTCAGGAAGGACGAAAGTCGTTGGGGCGAGTCGAGTGGGTGCGACCTCACCAGCGGAACATTTAGACGTCGAGCCTGCCCGCGGCTTGCCACTTGCCCTTGCCTGCCGTTAACTCCGATGACACAATCTCAGTCGAAATGACCTAAGGCGCGCGTCTTGTCGCCTTAGGGCCGCGCGTGGCGGTCAGTCGGGGCCGCTCCTTTGGAAGGGGCGCGACCGGCAGCCATGATACCATCAATATTCGATCATGCGTCACGAGACAGCCAGCCAGCCCTAATCTCCACGTTACGGCCAAGTTCTTGGCACCGTTCCTGAGGTAAAGCAAGGGACTCCGCAACTTCACAACCAAAACTGACACATAACTCTCAATGGGCAAGCCGCGTAGCATAGGGTCATGGAATTGCTGGACGTGGGCGTGATGGACAAAGCTCGAGGCGTGGGGGAATGGGTACAGGCGACATGCGCCCATTTTAGCGAGTGTCCATGAGAGACACAAGCGGGAGAAAGATTGCACAAGTTGACAGAATCCAAAGATGGAAGGCAGGCTTTGGCGAGTGCGAAGACCACGCGCGATCGCCATGCCATGCCCGCTGCAACCTTGGCTGTAAGAATACAACTGCCGAATGGCAGCTTCGATGCTTTGCGAAAAAGCAGGAATGGCCTGACGATGCGAGGAGGGGAGGACGGCGTGGTCCGAAGAAGTGACCATTGACAAAGTCCACTCCTACCATGGCCACGTCGCCGATGTTGCTGGGATAGGCACAAGTCGTCGCTTAGACGGACTCGAGGGCAGCGGGCTCCTTGAACTCGCCGCTCTTGACCTTGGCACCAGAGTCCTCAGCGCCGGGGACACCGGCACTGCCACCGTGGAGCTCGTAAAGACGGGAAACATCGAACTTGGGGGTCTTGAGAACCTTGACCTTGCGAACGAAGACGTCCTTGAGGGGGTAGATCGACTGGCAAGACTTCTCGACCTCACGGCCGATGACCTCGGGGATGAGCTTAGCAACAAGCTCCTTGAGGTCACAGGAAGAGCACTCGCGCTGGACGATGTCGAACATCTTCTGGCGGATTTGACGCTTCTGCGAAGACTGAGCGTAGGTCGTCTTCGAGACCTGGTTGGCGCGCCTGCGGGTGAAGCCGATGACGAAGATGCGGAGGAGGTAACCGTCCGTCGTCTTGATGTCCTGGTGGGCCTCAATGAGCGACTGCCACTTCCGGACGAGGGAGCGCAGCTTGTCCTGAGTGAAGTCCATGCCGTAGAAGTTCGTCAAGCAGGTCCGGCCCTGGACCTCTTCGATCCTCAAGCGGAACTTGCGGAAGGCCTGCTCGTCGTCCTTGTTGAGGTCAGCGAGCGACTGCTCAATGATACGGCCCTTGAGAGCATCGTTGGCGTTCTTGAGACCCTGAGAGCGGTTGACGAGGGTCTTGCCGATGTTGCGGTTCTCGAAGAAGGTGGGTGCCTTGACGTCGTACCAGTCCTTGCGAGTGAACGGGTCAACGGCACGCTTCTTCTGGCCACGGCCCTTCGAGAGCTTCTTGTTCTTGCCGACCGCTGCCGAGAGTCAAGTGGAAGGAGACAAGGGAGGGAGACGAGGGTGTGTGAGGTCAGCATGTCTGTCGTCGAAATCATCGGTGATGAATCTGCGCGGTCATGACTCTAGACGAGCCCGAGAGGGTTGCTCCGAAAAGTGCACTGCGATGCCAACTCGCTGAGGCTGTGTCGCCTGTCTGCGGTTGTCTTTGCCGAGCAGGACGATCAAGCCCTGTATGTCGCCTTCGACAGTATTGCCGTGCGCTCCCACCTGTCCCGACGTAGGGCCCTGATCGCCTATGCAAATGCCTCTTCGCGGTTGAGAGAACCTCAAAGCGCATGCGACGTCCGTACCCGTGCGCATTGCAGGGTCCCCTCTTTGTGCCGTGTTCCCCGACACCCCGCGAATACGTAGCAGCTCTTGTTCTCAACCCAATTCGAGCTTGAAGTGATAGTCTGGTGCCAACACCATTTGGGCCCTGCGCATATCTATGCCCTCTGACTATGTGCGACCCCAAAATTAGGGAAATCGACGTCTTCGTTGACCACCATCGCTGTATGCGCGAGGTAGGGATCGAGGCTGGAAAAAGACGACTCGGAGGAGCGACCGTACGATGGACGAGAGATACCTACCCATGTTGGATTATTCTTGAGGAGGGTTGATGTGAGGTGGGGTGGATGTGAAGAGCAGGAAAGACGTCGCGGAAGAAGCTAGGCTAGAGGCTGGTGTCACCATTCACTCTCGTAGCAACGCTGCGAATTCTGCAGACAGTTTGGGCGCGAGGCGGGCGCCTGTCTCTTCCCTGGGCACGCGCACGGCACGCACGCACGCACGCCAGTGAGAGTCTCGGTTCCGACACGCGTAGGCGGCGCCGGGCTGCAGAGCGCGCCGCAGTTGCTCGGCTTATGTAAGCTTGTCGGACGTATGCATTGAACCCCCGCTGCTCTCACGCATCCTTCCGCAACGCCATTGATCGACGTTATGCAACCTCAATGGTATGCATTGAATCGGGTCTTTCACCAGGAATGACACACAGATGCCGTGGAATGGCTTCTCTCCTCGATCGTATCCATTGGCATTTCAGAGATAACACAAGGCGGACGAGCGAACATTCTGCAGGAGTTCGCGGCTGCTACTGTTTGCACTGCCTCGCAGCTTTGCCGCTCAAGAAAATCTGTTGGTACAATTCCCTCAACAAAGTGGCCGGATAGTGCAGAGCACAGCGGAGCATCAAGTGTGGAGTCCAGCAAACGTGGGCGAATCGACACGGATAGAAGAGAGGATGGGAAGGCCGGAGGCGGCCTTGCGGTCTAGGATGCGAGGCCCTTTTCTAGGCGGCGAGCGTGATGTCCACTATTTCGGCGAGCATATACCGTCTTGTTTGTTTACCTCTCTGCAAACGCTGCTACTGTTGGAACGACAAGGGCTAGAAGATGACGTAATCACTTCCAGGAGTGCGTGTGTACACACAGGGTAAGCCTAGGCTTGGGTTCAATTGAATTCATATTGGGACAAGAGGTAGCCCTTGTCGTTCCAACAAGAGGCAGGTGACTGTGCGGGTCAGGGCGGAGCTGCAAAGCCCATGTGGCCGTGAAGTGACAAAGTGGTGTGACTGTGACTGTGACTTGCGCTGCGCCTGTGCGAAAGCCTCCACTCGAGGAACTGCAGGCAGGCAGGCAGGCGGGCAGGCGGGCAGGCAGGCTCACGGGCCACGGCGAGCCACCCCAGTCCGCCACTTCTTACGCGTGTCCTTGCTTCTGCTCTTTCCGTTGGACGCCGACGCCACACACTAGCAGGTCCATCTTCACTCATACAGTTTGGCCAGACATGGCGCCCAAACGACGATCCGGAGCGGAATCATCGGCCTCGCCATCTTCACGGGCTGCCAGTCTCTTGGCCAAGGCTCGCGCAGCCGCTGCTGCCGGACCCTCGGTGTCGCCCAAGCGTCAAGGCTCAGCTTCCACAACATCGACCGGCGCATCCCTTCCCGGACAAGTCTACTCTGACACCAGCTTCCAGGATACCAAGTCTGTGGCATCTACCTCCTCTCTCACTATATCGGGAGACGGCAGCGATAGCAAACCTCTGCCCGTCCCACAACTTCTGAAGCAGCTCACCTCGTGCGGTCTGACAATACGAGAATCATTGCCTATCGCAGGCAAGCTGATCAAAGGTGGCTTTGCTATCCCTGAGAAGCTTGTCATACTCAGTCCTGCTGCACTCGAAGGCATAGGCATCGAGGGGGTTGAGCTGCAACGAAAAGTCGCCGCTGCTTTCGCTCAGCAAGGCGGCGCCAGCAAGGTGAGTCTTGGGACTGCGTCTTCCTGCTCCCTCCAGAAGAGCGAGCGGCAGCTTCTCCCCGCGTATGCTGATCATCGGAGCTTGTATGGCCCGTCCATCCGCCTCAGCCTCCGACCAAACGAAGGCGCAGAGATCCAGAATCCGACGAGGTCCTCTCGCGCGAATGGGGCAACGTGTCTGTGCCCAAAGGCAATGGAATCTCAGCAAAGTCTTCAGTGTTGGACTTTTCCTTCCACGAAGTCCTCGACGAAGCCGACCTCCAGAATCGATACGTCTTTGTCAATCGTGCCCCGGTCATGACGGCGTGGGCTACCATTGTGCTCGAGCGGTTAGGTTTCAAGCGGGCGGAAGCACTAAGCATTGGTGAGTACGGGTGTTACAAACGATGATGACAAGGACAGTGCGCTCACGGCAGAGGCTGCACCGCATTCTCACGCTCATTGACGTTGCGACGTCTACCTCTTATGGTGCTTCCACTGCGCATACAGCGCACTGTTATGTGTCTCACACTTCTACTGCGCGAGGCATCTCACTGGGAATATTGCCAGCGTCAGAGCGAGCCAAGACGCTCAATGTCGTAGGACCGAACCAGCCCCACTTTGAGCTCATGGGACTCAAGATCCCCGTCATGCAAATCGACGGAGAGGAGTGGAGAGGCATCTCCGAAGGCGAAATCGTCGGGCCGGAAAAGGTGAACTTTCCTTGACGACGTATCGAATGAGGCGTCATGACTGTATGCTGACCAGATACGCGTGCGGTCTTTGCGTCACCTCCCACAGGCATTCAACTACCTGCGCAAGAGCATGTTCCAGACATTACCTCTGGTCATGGGGGCTTTGAGTTTACTTGCAGATTCATTCATGGAGCCCGCTGTGCAGACGCTTGCAACGCCCAAGTCTGAGCCAGATTCCGTAGCTCCGCAAGTCAAGGGCGAGGCCGACGCGGACGGTGTATCGGAGGATGCGATTCCTGAGCCCTCCCCAGTTAGCAAAGAGTCGCCAGAAGCCGCAGCAGATGCGGAGGCTAGGCTACGGCAAGAGAGAGGGCCCGACGCGCTGCACGCTCAGGCATACAACCTCTATACTCTATTCCGTCCCGACACGGGCGGTGAGTGGGGCAAGCGTGCGAGATTTGAGCTGAATCGTGTGCTGGAGTTGCGAGCTGGCTCCACAGCAGGTATGGCGAGTGGAGGAGGGACGGATAATGACGGAGAGAATTCGAACGAGGCGAGCGAAGAGTTGCAGTGCAGCCTGCGAGGTATCGAGCAAGAGCCCGGTGACCAGTCCAGGCTGGTGTCGAACATCGAGGGGCCCCGCGTGGTGAAGGCCGAGCAAGAGCTCGAGGATTCTCACGAAGCCCGGTCCCCTCGATATTCCGAGGCTGCAGGATCCGTCAGCGAGCACAAATCTCCGACAAGCACGGAAGCCATTGTCAACTCGATCAAAAAGGAAGAGTAGAATGTAATGCTTGTTCGTGGACAATGCAACCATCGCCAATGGTCCGGTCCCGGTCCGAGCGAGCGAGCGAGAGGGTGCGCGCTGACTAAGCGCCCGTCCACCAATTGCTTTGCACTGTGTGCCGCCTAGCCGGCTTGGGAGGCTGTTTTTGGAACACCGCATTGTGGCGTACTTTATGCGTGTATGCTTGGCAGTGCTGGCGTCAAGAGAGGAAGAGCCCCGTTGGGTCGCGTGCCCAGTCTTTGCTTGTTTCGCCTTGCCGCACCTTGCACAGACGCGTCCCTGGTGTGCCTCGCAGTGCGTGGAGCCGCACCACTCTAGGCGGCACCTCGGCATCTCGGCCAAACTGCAAAGCGGGCACCGTCGGGCAGGCGAAACAGGGCCATCCCCGGCGAAAAAGGGCGAGGCGAGGCGAGCATCCATACAACACAGGGCCGGCACCAGGCAGTTATCATTCACCTCAACCGTGGCCATGGGTCGCTGCGCAGGGCGGGAGGGACGAGCGTCATTCCAGGATTCCGCCCCCACCAAGATGCCCTGCGCCCCCCCCCCCCCCCCCCCCCCCCCCCCCCCCCCCCCCCCCCCCCCCCCCCCCCCCCCCCCCCCACCCCCCCCCCCGCCCCCCCCCCCCCCCCCCCCACCCCCCCCACCCCCCGCCCCGCGCCCTCCCCCCCCCCC
>RRYC01000228.1:0-29471 GCA_004016185.1 Quambalaria eucalypti
CCCCCCCCCCCCCCCGCGTTGGCAGTGTTCCTCTCTTGTCCTGGCAGGTTTTCGGCAAACGCTTGCGCTGACACTGCGGTGCGGAATGATGAACACGACGGAATTCAAAAGCCGTCGGTTGCCCATGCAGGCCAAGTAGTGGCGTGCCTGCTGACCCGCGGGGTCTGTCGCAGAATCCATCTCGCCCCTCTGCCTCCCGCCTTGTGCCTCCCGCCTTTTGCTTCTGCTGCGCTGAAGCCTGGCGCGCACGAATCAACACGCTTCCTTGCTGTCGACCGATCTAGCGCGGAGGTCATATGGCATGGAATGAGTGGCCAGGTGCTGTTGCTTCCGCTCCCCTGTACCCGCCAAGTGCATGATCGGCACTAGATTGTTCTGCGGCTGACCCTGTCGGCCCTTGCAGCCCGAAAGCAGAGGAGGACAAAGCTTTGATGAGGTGCGGGATTGTGGGGTGCGCCCCTTCTTCCGAGACTTGACTGTACAATACTGCCCGGGTTCTCTGAACTAGCAAGCATTGGATGCTGCGACCAGGTCGGGCACGCCATGAGGGCATGGTATGGTACGGAACCCATGTTGACGTAGATTCATGCGAGCATTCCATTCAGCGCCGCCAAGGACCCCTGCCGTGCTGACTGCACTTACCTCAGCCTTGTTGTGCACGGCAACCCGCAAGCGCGGAATCATGGTTCCGCTCCCACTCCCAGGGTGAGATAGCTCGTGGAACACTGTCGCCATCGGTTAGGAGCCTGTATAGTGGGGTCCAGGGCACAGAGCACATCCAGGAGTGCTGTGCTGTGCTGCTCGCCTCCGGATGTCGTGCGGTGGTGCGCTTGTTGGAGTGGTATAAGAAGCGCATGTCCTTCGCCCTGATCGCAGCATTTTCGTATCCCCCCATCCACAACTTTCCCCCCTAGTCTCCTCCCTACTGTCACCGCATACCCACACCCTCAAACCCCACCTTTCCCTGATTTCCTCTTGTAAAAATGGTCTCTGCCAAGTTCGCCTCCCTCTTCGCCGTCGCTTCGGCTGCCCTCGTCGCTGCCGCGCCCGCTCCTCTCAAGAAGCGTGCCGACATTGACACTGTCATCCTCCAGTACGCTCTCTTCCTTGAGCACCTCGAGGCCACCTTCTACCACGAGTCGCTTGACAAGCTCTCTGCCAAGGACTTCTCCGACGCTGGCTACGGCCCTTGGGTCCGTGAGCGCTTCGAGGAGATTGGCGGCCACGAGATCTCCCACGTCCAGTTCCTTACCAAGGCTCTGGGCTCCGACGCCATCGCTGCTTGCGAGTACGAGTTCGGTGTCACCGACGTCAAGAGGTGAGTGTCAGGCATGTCTGGATGCCTACACGCATGCATCAGTGAGATCAGTGAGCTCACCAGCCTTTGCTTTTGCCGCCTTCCATCCACAGCTTCGTCGCCACCTCGCAGCTCCTCGAGGGTGTTGGTGTGTCGGCTTACCTCGGTGCCGCCGCCAACATCACCAACCCCGCCTACCTGACTGCCGCCGGTAGCATCCTCACCACTGAGGCCCGCCACTCTGCCTGGGTCCAGTCGACTGCCGCCCTCTCCGACCCCGCTGGCGCCGCCTACGACGTTCCCCTCAACTTCAACCAGACCTACTCGCTGGCTGCTCCCCTCGTCAAGTCGTGCCCCAAGAGCAACGCCGCTCTGCCCGTCATTGCCTTCCCCTCCCTGACCATCACCCCCGAGAACGGCGAGTGGAAGATTGCCGGCAAGGGCGTCGAGGACGGCCAGTACCTCGCTGCCGTCAGCGCCGACGGCACGACCTTCACCGAGATCAAGAACGGTGAGATCAAGGCCCCCGCCAAGCAGCCCACTGGCCGCACCTACTACCTCGTCGTCAAGGGCAACAAGGCCGTCACCGACGACAACACCGTCGCTGGCCCTGCCGCCATGGACAACCTCCCCACTGCTGAGGAGGCTGCCGCTGCCGTTGCCTCGCAGTACCACTAAATGTCTTCCATCGCAGCCGAGCTTAGCTTAGCTTAGCTTCGATGAAAGCCCTTTAGTGGCGGCATCATCACCTCTTTCGTCTTCCTTTCCTCGCGTCGAGTTTGCGCACTCGTGCACGCCCTCGGCGCCAGAGGCCTTCCCCTCGGTTCGCATTGAAACACCTGGCGATATACCTCCTGAGGAACATTACCTTTTCTGCGCGTGTCTAGTTACCTACCTACCTACCTACCCACCAACCAACTCCTACCAACCAACCACTTGTTAAAATGCCCCTCCCATCGTCGACTGCTCGACCACTCACTGTCTTTTACGCCCGTTCTGAATCACCATTTCTTACTGTATTCTCTAGGGTATTGTTGGGACTGAGTTTGATTGTGTGTGACCATAGCTTGATTTGAGGTGATCACCCGGAGGCCTATATGCTGACAAAGTCATCGATGGTATGATGCTGATACACGACGCTACCCGTCGACTGCCGCCCGTACCCGCTGCTCGCCGCTCGCCGCCCTTGTTTACGCGTCGTTGACGGCAAGTGGGGGGCGGAAGGAAGGGTGCAGCGTGCGCGACGCGACCCACGACCCACGACCGAAACGGGCACTACTTGGAGGTGTTTTCACCAACGACGCAAAAGTCATCCTACCAACATCTTCGCACTCCAATCATCATCAGCCATTAAGATCTAATGCACCGTCTCATTCAATAACAACCCGCCATCCCCTTCCTCTCGGCATCGCGCCCACCCCTTCCTCTCGGCGTCTTGCCATCTACACCCCGCGCTCCATGCCGGCTCAACCCCTGCAATCGGCCTCGGCCTCTGGCTCATCGTCATCGTCAGTGCCCACACGGCAGCTCACCCTCACTCACTTTGGACATGGTGTGAAGCGGGCACATTCAGGGTCTAGCAGGCTGAAAACGCCTATGCGTGCGCAGAAGATTCTGCGACGTATGGAAGAGGGTTTTGAGAAGGGCAAGAAGGGGGAGGCAGCGGAAGTGGGAGGCGCAAAGCGGCTGCGAGAGGGCGGGGATGGGGGTCAACGACGTGATGCTCGGATGGAACCCATGTCGCGAGATGTAGATGGAAGGAGCAATGCCGATGCCGACGCTGCCGACATTCCCTCGCCTGAGCCCGGCCTGGCTCTCAAGAAACCGTACCGACACAGACTGGGGTCACGGCCAAGACAGTGTTACTTGGCTGGGAGTGTGGCGGAGACCAGTTTGAATTCTTCGTCAGCATCGCCGTCGCCGTCCACAAGTTGTTCAGATTCACCTGCCGAAGCATACAGGGAAGACAAACCGGCAACTCGCTGCAGCGACAAGGGACCCACCCCTCGACCCTCTCACCCACCAGTCCCCCTCTTCTCCGCCTCTGCGCGGAAACAGATCCACTCCCTCACGTCGAGATCCGCGCTGAAAGATTCGCACAATCCCATTACGCACTCTACGACGGGCCAAGGAACCATGCACTACCAGTCTGCCAGCACGGGGCACCAGCAGGCGAATCGCGTGACCGCATCGGGCAGAGGTCCCTTTTCTTCTTCGGGGCAGTGGTGGGCTTCGAGGATGACCAAGATCAGGGCGCAGTTGGAGGATAGCGCAAAAGTTGGGGCTGCTGCTCCAACAGTTGCAGGTGTAGCTTCTTCTTCTTCGACTTTGCAGTCTACCAACGAGGGCGGCGAGGGCGGCGAGGGCGGTGCTGCTTCGGAAGCGACCGAGGCAGAGGCAGACTCGAGCTCGGCGTCATTCGCGCCGCCGCCGACGACGACGACGTCGAACATCTTCCACGGTTGTCGGGTCTACATCAATGGCTATGTCGGAACAAAAGTCGGGAACAAGGAGCTGATGCGACTCCTCGTGCAACACGGAGCCCGAATCGACTATCTCCCGAATGGAGGTACGACGCACATTGTCAGCGAAATGGCATTGAGCGCCAAGAAGCGCGAGGAGATGCTCAGGATGAAGCGTCTTGGTCTGGTGAAGCGCTTTGTGCGCGTCGACTGGTGAGTACAATATCAGTGGCGTACGGTGGTGCGTGAGAGTCGTGAATGCATGCTGACCGATGGAGCTCGCTCGACCACCGACCACCGCATGCTTTCCTAGGATCCTGGACTCCATTGCAGCACTGCGTCGCAAGCCAGAGCACCTCTACGCCCATGCTATTCCTGTCCAGCGGGGCGTCGCCGACATGCTCAAGGAGAATGCAGGCAATGGCAGCAGGCCTGCTTCCACTCCGCAAACTCCATCTCCTGGGTCAAGTACGCCTAACCCTTCCAAACCACGTAAAGCCTCCTCGGCCTCGACTCTAGACTGGAGAGCAGAGGCCAGACGTCTGGCGGCCGACGCTGCGATGCGTGGCAAGCCGAAAGGCTGCTCTGGCTGAGCAGCTGGCCGATTCCATGTGCTCGATTCGCTATTGCTCGTTTATTCTGCCCCCCGTTGCCTCGCCATACTTTCGTACACCAGCATTCACTGTATCCAAGCTGCCAATCATGTATGCTCCTCTGTGCGCTCCCGTTATTCACGACTGTATCAACGTAATGTATCAATACAGCACTTCTGATGCCACGTCTCACACAGTGCTTGGATCTGGGCGTGGATTATACGTGGCTGGCGGGTGTGGGAACAGGACATGACTGGTGGTAGCTGACTGGCTGGCTGGCTGGCACGGGCCTATGCGGAGACTTTTGCGAGGGCTTCTTGGAGATCCTGGTTGGGGCCAAGTATGGCGGAGAGAAGCAACACGAGACGAGACGAGTCAGCCCTCTGTCAGAATGCATGCACTTGCTCACGGACGGCGGGGAACTGCCTCGCCACTCACCACGCTGTCTGGGTCCCACTGCAGGCCCACCAAGTACGCCTGCCTGGCTTCAGCATCCCTCTTGAGGTGATGCAGCGCATTTCCCTTTCTGTAATGCCCCTTTGTCCAATTCTTCTTGAGCTTCACCACGGCCTCTGCATCCGCAAGCGAGTCCACCCAATCCTCAACAGCAGCGAATGCCGCCGCCCGATTCGCAAGGCACAGTGCCAGTTCCTCGCGTGCGACGGCCGCCGATTCCCACAGCGGGCGAGAAGCCGCCACGTCAATCGCAAGTGTGAAGAGCTTGATGGCGTCGGAATACTCCTGCTTCTTGAATGCCTCTACGCCCTTTTCCTTTGCTTGGTTCACGGCCATGCTCCGCTGTGGCGCGAGGACATTCGGAGGCGGGGGCACGCCCATCTGCGGTGGAATCGCCGCGAGGGAGCGCGAAAGCGCATTGAGGAGACCGAGATCGTGCGTTCCAGACTTGAGGATACCAGTGTCGGCGTCGTACTCGAAGGAAACGGGGTTGAAGTGCGCGTCGGACAGAGCGACTTGCTCGGGCGTGGGAGCGGGCGGCATTGCTGGGGGGCCAGAGGGTGAAAGCTGCTGTGCGTGAGAGTGGCCGTGGTCGTGGTCGTGGCCGTGAGCGTGGTCGTGGTCGTGGTCGTGGTCGCAGCCCATGGTGGAAGTAAAGGTGGGGGTAGTATATACGAGATTGTTGCGATGATGCGCTCGCTGGTCGTGGGACGGGGAAAAGAGGCGTGGTAGCAAAGGCAACCAATTCCAATTCACTCTGGCCGTCGTTGTCGGCTGTTCAGTGATTGAATCACCTCAGGGTTCAACGTGGCGCGCGCGCAACTCGACTTGCACGGAAGTCCGTGCGTCGTAGGCGTGCGTGCGTGCGTACAGCCAGCCAGCGCTTCCTCATATCCTCGCAACACATTCTCACATCTTACAACCATAGGATATATAGAACGAAGAAGGGCAGCTGACTCCAAGATTATGCTACAGAAGGAGCAACAGAGACGCGACTTTATATGGTTCAAATGCTGGAAAAAAAGTCGACCCCTGGTTTCCGTCCTCTCCGCCTGCCCCACACTCACACTGGCCTCAGGTGTGTCGGCCTGCCTACATGCTCAGCTTCCTCCCTCCCGAGCAGCTGCAAAATACAAAACTTCACATTCGTCGACACCTCGAACAGCCCCCCTGCTGGAAAAATGCTACAAGTCTGTACCTTTGCGCGCCAGAGAAGCGTCGCTGGCCCTTCCTCCTCCGACAATGCCGCCGCACTTCTGTCCATCCTTTCAAGTTCCGTCTCCTCTAGGACGAAGCCATCGTAGCCTTGCTCCTTTTCTGCCAGCGTTGAGTAGGCGCTGCGCAGGTCGATAATCAGCTTGAGACCAAGGTGGCCAATGCATGGCTTCAATTCAATGAGCACCTCCTCGAGGTCCTCGAGGTCCAGCATCCAGGATGGCAGACGGCATATACTGCAGGACGATGCTGGTGCATTGCTGCTTGACTCTCCCTCCACCTCCGACTGGCAGCGCTGACAGCAGGCGGAACACTGCTGGGAGGGCGGTTGAGCCTCATGACTTGCAGCAGACGATGATCTGCGCTTCCCGGGCAGGGCCTTCGGCGTGCGCTTCCGCGCTGCGGCCTGTACTTCTGCTGGTTGGGCGGCGAGAGCCTCTCGTACAATGGGAAGGACTGCCTCTTCAAGGCTCTTGGGAGTGCGCTCAGCTTCAGTTTTGTCGGCCGCGCTCTTGGCTTCTGCCAGACGCTGATGAGCGCGCTCGAAGACATGCATGTATGCAGCCTTGACATCGAGCATGACGATGGACTCTTCCAGTCCTTCGCCCTGACTTGGTGCTCGGGGCGGCGAGGCGGCGAGAGCGCCTCTTGGATGACCCACGGCAGCGTTGGGGGTCGCACCGTTCGAAGTAGCTTTGCCTACGACGGACAGCGAACTTGCCGTCTCGGATACAGTCAGTGTCCCATCGGGTGCTTGCAGACGAGCCGGCGTGGGAGCCACTGCCAGGGAAGAGGCACGGGCTGATGAGGCACTCGAAGCGGGGGCAGTCCGGAGGGCAGCTGATCCATCGCGGGTAAATGGAGCTGGCCAGGCGCAAATGTCAGACAAGCTCAAAGGAGGCAGGCTGCCCGAGGAGTCAGATGCCGCAGCGGAGACCGGAAAGCTTGTCAGAGAAGCCAGCGGCTGTGAAGTGCGGGCCACAGGACCGCTTTGGCCGTCGATCGGGAGTACCAGGTTGGCGCTGGCGGCCAGAGATGTTGAGGAAGATACAGACTCTGTGTCTGCAATTGAGTCCGATCGCTTACGCTTCGGCGCCCGTGGCTCGCTTTCAGACCCCGTCGAGGTGTCTGTGGCGGCGCCTTGTGGCATTTCAGCCAAACCCTGATACCTCTCCATCAGCCCCTTGAGAAGTCGCTGAAGTTCCGGAACCGCTGCCGAAAAGTCTTCTGGCAGGACCGAAATGTGTGGATCTGTCATAATGATTCCTGACAGATGCAGGTGACTCTTGCAGTCGGAGCTGTGCTCCTCGGAGACAAGGACGACGGACCAGCGATACGCGTCGCCTCGGCGTCGCACTTCGGCTAACCACGGACAGTCACCCGGCCCATTGCAACGGTACTGTGCAACGGGCGGTAAGGTTGGCGAAATGAGCAAAACAGGTCAGCGATGAGTGTGCCAACTGAAGTACCATCTATCCAGACTCACCTTGAATACCCGAATGGCCGTGTCTCGCTGCCTCTCGACGACGTCGAAGCTGAGGAACTTGGACGAGCCGTCGGGTTGTAACACCCATTTCCAGGCCCACATGTACCGCAGCCACTCTGCCGCCCGCAACCGGTCGCGGAAGGGTGGAGGAACCTCGACTGGGATCTCGCGGCAGGGCCATAGAAGGGCCGGTCGAGGTGCTGTTGGCGGACCTACCGGTGGTTCGCCAGTCTCCGATTGGGCAAGCAGCAGTCTGTCGCATTCTTTGCTGTGATTGTTGAAGAGAGGGTGGTGCACTAAGGAGGGGGTCATAGCGGCATGCCATTGGCATCCAGTCCTTTCGCGTCCTTCGCAATATACGTAGTATCTCGTCGCCTTCCCCACGCTCAGGTAGGTCATCAGTTTCAAAGTGCCGTCTTGCTGCTCAATCCACCTGGCGAAGGTGCAGCGTAGCGGTTTTTTGACTGACCATGCCTTGAGAAGGCGGCTGGAAGAATAGAACTTGTCGGTGAGGTACGTGGACCCTGATGTGACCGCGGAGCTCGCGTATTCGGCGTTCGCGTTGAGTGCCCATTTTCTTATCTCCGGGATGAACTTCGGCAGGTCCGACTTCGAGCGCATACGGAATCTCGGAGCAGACCCGTCGCTTGGGCAATGGCTGTCACAATTCTGGTCATGAGGCTTGGTTTGCTCAACGAATGGCTCATGCAGCCGGTCGAGGTTGAGACGCCAAGGGCATTTGCCCGCGCGCCCTGTGCAGAACCAGACCTGGTGAAGAGGGGACAACGAAACGTTGATTCCAATGAGGCATGGCATCATCGTGTCTCTCTGGCTTTCAAGCTCACCTGCCGAGAATTTGGTCTTTGTCCACCAGACCTCTTTGTCTTGAATGGGACAAGGACCAGGCCGCCTGGCTCCTTGCCGCCTGGCCCCTTGCCGTCTGGCTCCTCGACCCACTTGTGAAAGCAAACCCGCTCTAACCATCCGATCAAGTCTTGCCTGTCTTTGATCGACTCTGGGGGGTTCAACCAAGGAGGCGGCCAGTCGAAAGAACAGTCGAGTATCGTTTCAGGCACAGGAGGCGCGGGTGCTGCAGCTGCTGCAGCTGACGACCCTGATGCCTGTGATGCAGGTGGCGCAGGTGCGATTTGGTTCATGGTGGCTGGCGACGAGCGGTGAGCATGTTGCAGACGTGTGGGACAAGCAGCAAGGTGGAAAAAAGCAAGGTTTTCGAAGACAAGAGAGCCACAACCACATCAGCGCTACAGTTCGAGCTACAATTGGGCATTTCTTACCGAGGCCATCAAGCGGACGGCCCGAAATGGCTGGCTCCACGGCGCCAATCACGTGACGGTGGAGTATCGGAGAGAAATGGCGTATTGAAGAGAAGGAGTGTACTCCTCGGTTGCTCTTAAGAGTCGCTGGCAATAAGTCCAAAGCCGCTGGTGTTCTCCGCGCATAGAGAGGGCCACCGCGGGCCAGCGTGCTAGCATGGTTGTGCTCCAGCCAAGAGAGGAGCTGCCTGCCGCATACCTCGCTATCATGGTCAAGGAAGGGCAAGTACAAGGCGCCCTTCGAGCGGGCCTGAACATTCCTAAAAGCAGCCCAAACTCTCGTAACCATAAAAGTGCAATTCACGTCTGGCGTGTATGCTTGTGCAGCTACCACTTAAAATGAGGCCCCTCTCTGTGCTCCATAGCCTTGCAGGATCCACCTCCCACCTCGAGGATCTGTGCCGGAGCAGGATCTCGGCTGCGGATGATTCGGCTTTGGCGAAACGGACGCGCTGAAGTGTATTGCCGTGAAGGACAGGCGGCGAAATTGTAGTAGTGCTTGAATTTGAGCAAGACGGCATGGTTCATACTCTGCCTTTCCTCGAATGTCACGCTGAGCGCGACTATTGAACTCGGACGCGTTCTAACACGGCATATACGCGTCTAGGGAGGAAGGCGTCTGTCTGGCAGTGACTTCCAGGACTCACTCGACCCTGTCCTCATTCAGTGGAAACGAGGGTAACCGGTGCCTGTACCAGTCCCGCTGCGCTGCGCTGACTTGACGATTGAAACCTCACAAGGACATTCAATGCCCTCCCTCAGTCAGGAACGGGCGTCGCTTCGGTGGACGGGCGGCAAGGTAAGCAAAAGGATGGATGGTATTACAAGCGTTGAGATGTAATCACAAACGAAACGAAGATCAACTGAAGAAAGAAAAGAGTACAAGCGTTGAGATGTACAGAGACGTCCGTGCGTACGAGAGCTGTGACGTGCAAAAGGCAAGGGAAGGCGCGTGTGTATATGTGGTTACGTGGAAAGTGGAAAGTGGAAAGTGGCGGCCTACAAGCGTTGAGATGTAGGCGGTATGTTATGCAGTGTGTGAATATCGAGTACAAATGAGGTGAGATGAGATGAGATGAGGCTGAGGCTGGGTCTTGAGTGGCGCGTGCGTGACGGGGATTCTACTGTGGGAGTGGGGGACTTGCAAGCGTTGAGATGCAAGTGTGTATTAGATGCTAGAGTGTGGTGTGGTGGGGCCAATAATAAAAGAAAAATGTGGGGGCAAAAAAGGGGGTTTAGGGGGAAAAGAGCGCAACACTCAAGAGTAGGGGAAGAGCGAGACCGGTTGCATTGACCGGCAATGCAATGCAACGTCTCTCGGCGACGGGTAGGGGTGCGCGCCAACCAGCCTTGTGTGTGCCAGCCTCGTTGCTATGCCCGCGCCTCATTCGACGGACTCGGACCTGGCCCGCTTCGTCTTGGCTGCGGCTGCGACTGCGCCGCTCTCGCCCCCACCCAGGACGCTGCGCAAAGCGACGTCGAGGTCCTGCTCGAGGTCGCGAATGTCCTCGAGGCCTACGGAGAGGCGAATGAGGTCATGTCCGATACCGAGCTGGAGACGCTCTTCCTCGGGGACCATCCAGTGGGTCATGGTGCTAGGCTGCTCGATGAGGGACTCTACGCCGCCGAGGGAGAGGGCGAGGGTAATAACCTTGAGCTCCTTGAGGAGTTTTGCTGCGGGGGCGGGGTCCTTGGGGTCGCAGTTCAGACGGAAGGAGAGCATGCCGCTGTACTGGATGCCCTTGGAGAGGTCGAGGCCCTCGTCGAGCTGGTACTGGAGAGCCTTTGGCGCGATTTGCTGCTTGGCGAGGTCAAAGGACGGGTGCGAGGGCAGACCCGGGTAGAGGACCTCGGTGATGAGCGGGTGAGCGTCGAGGTAACGTGCGAGACGGAGGGCATTCTTGCCGTGCTCGCGCATGCGAATGGGCAGCGTCTTGAGGCCGCGGAGGACGAGCCAGCAGTCAAATGGCGAGGGAACACCGCCGAGACTGCCCTGGACAAACTTGAGGCGCTTGGCAATGTCATCGTTGCTGGTGACGGCGACGCCCATGAGGACATCCGAGTGGCCATTGATGTACTTTGTGCAGCTGTGGGAGCAGACGTCGGCGCCCAGCGCAATGGGGTTCTGGTACCAGGGCGTCATGAACGTCGAGTCGACGGCAACCATGATGGCGGGGTTGATGGCCTTTGCAATCTTGGAGACTTGGGCAATGTCGACGAGGCGCAGCGTGGGGTTGGTGGGCGTCTCGATCCAGACGAGCTTGGTCTCTGGGGTGATGGCTGCCTCGAGACGCTGCTTGAGTCCGTGCTGGTCGAGGTCGACAAAGGTCGTCTTGATGCCATTGGTCTCGTTGACAATCTGGGTGAAAATCTTGTGGGTTCCACCATAGACGTCATTGACGGATACGACGTGAGCATTGTTGGGCACGAGTCCGAGGATGGCGTAGGTGACTGCGGTGCCGCTTGCAAATGCATAGGCGTACTTTGCGCCTTCGAGTGCAGCCATGTTGGCCTCGAGTGCGTTTCGGTTGGGGTTGGCAAAGCGCGAGTAGTCGTAACCGCCATTGGTACCGCTAACGCCGACTTGGTCCTGCCTGTAGGCCGTGGCGAGGGCGATGCTGGGGATGATGGCGCCGGTGTGTGGCTCAGGCTCGGATCCCTTGTGGATGGCAAGGGTGTCAAAGTGTTGGCCGTGCGGGTGAGCGGCAGAGGCGTCGATGACGTTGGCGTGGGCAGCGGCGGCGGCGACGTTGCTGCCGGCAGTTGGGGCGGCGGTTGCAGAGGGTGTCATTGCGGCGAGTGTTGGCGAGTGTGCGTGTGAAGTGGTAGATAAGGTGATAGACAAGTGAGAAGTGGCAAGGTGCAAGGTGAGCAGATCTGGTGACTGGGTTGGGAGAAGTGTGTGGGGAAGCGGTGCGAGTGGTGGTGGTGGTGGTGGTGGTGGTGGTGGTGTGGTTGGGTGAGAGAGGGTTGGACCTCGTCTCTGTAAGTATATGAAAGAGGGTTGGACCTCGTGACACGTTTGGTTGTGGGTTGCTTGTTGAGCAGGTGAGATGTGACGATGAAGAGGGGGGGGGGCGCGTCGTCGATGGTGTTTGGTCCTTTGTTTATATACCCGCACTGTCCTGTTGTCCCCCACGTGTACAACCGCACCCTACCGGGTGCCAAGGCTGGTGCGCCGGTGCACTCCAACAGAAAGAGAAAAAAATCTCCCGACGGCGCAGGCACAGCACAAGTGGAAGCGCGAGTCGGTGCAATGGCGCGTATCCTGAGCTGCTTTGCGTGCCCGCCCGTCAAGGGGGCTTGAGAATGGGGCCGCGGAGTTGAGTTGAGTTGAGCGCCATGGTCCTGCGCGGGTTACACGCCTACTTACGCTACGGGCCAAATCCACGCCGCTGCCGCCCGTCCAGTGGGAATGCGGCGGCCGCGATGACGGCGACATCGCCGGCCATGCGGACGATGGACGCAGAGGGGTGGTAACACAGTCCAATCTTAAGTTCGGACGTACAATCGAAGCTACATAATGTGCAATCATGCAATGACATGGACTGACGCTGAAATGGCGCTGAATTGGCTGACTGGCCCTTCAATGGCCCCTGATAAGAGTGCCACGCCGACTTGAACTCGGGCCCATTTTTTTTGATTCCGGTGTAGCCCCGCGTCGCCTGGCCCGGCCCCGCCCCGGCTGCCCTCCACGTCGCGCGCGGATGTGATGGCAGAGTGAGAGCAGCCAGTACAGTACTTACATACAATCCGCTAATGGCCAATGGCCAAGTGACGGGTATTGCATCGGGTTCCACTCTCTGTTCCGCAACCCCACCACCCATCTTCCCGCCCGCCCCGACCCGACACTCACCCACCACCCGCCATGCCCGCCGTACAAGTCGACTCCCCCTCTGCCCTCTCAGCCTTTTTCACCGCCCTCTTCTCCCGCCTGGGCCTCCTCCGCAATTTCACCACCCTCTTCTCCCTACTCGCGCGCTTCTCCAACCTCATCTACCGCCTCCTAGCAAATACATCCAACGACCCCGATTCCTGGACTTCGACGCTCCTTCCCCCGCTCGTCGCCCTCCTCGCTGCCTATCTCAGCCTCGTCGTCGCGTACCGTACGCTTAGGTCGACGGTGCGGCTCGTGTGGTTTGGGATTAGATGGGGGACTATACTGGGTATTGCACTTGCGCTTTGGGCTTGGTGGGTTGGGGAAGGCGCAGCAGTGCAGAGTGAAGGGGTGCCTTCGACGTCGGCGCGGCAAGGATGGTGGTCTGGAGGTGAGTTGCCGCGATGCACGCCTACATGCCCACGCACACGCAAACACGCACACGCACACACGCACGCACGCAAGCCCACACATACCTATATGCACACTACCACCCATCCAATGCACACCCACGCACACCCACAGTACACTAACAACCACGCTCCACGCTCTACGTCCACCACCACCACCACCACCACCACCGCCACGCCGCCCGCCCGCCCAACCAGCACAAGACCTGGCCACACTAAGCGCACTCGCCGGCCCTCTGCTCTCTGCCTTGCAAGAAGCGTCTTCAGCGTCTACTTCTGGTAGCAGCAATGGCGCACGTAGAAGCACACCACGCAGCCGCACGCGTAGCCGCACGCGCACGCAGGGTCTCACCCCAGACTCAGACGCAGAGTTGGACTTGGCGTCGTTACTCGGTAGGCTGGGGCGGACCGACGGTAACGGCAACGGCAACGGCAACGGCGCTACCGACTCAGATGGGGACCTACAAGCCGTGCTCGAAGCGGTGCAGCGTGCTGCCCAGAGCGGACTTGGACTCGGCCTCGGACTCGGTACGACTAGTAATCGCAACGCAGGCGTCGCGACGAGGTTGATGCGCAGTCTTGGTCTGAGAAGCAGTAGCGGCACCGGCACCGGTAATGACGAGGAGCAAGGTCAGGAATGGGGAGGAACATTAAGGACTTGGATCGAGGCGTTTGCGCAGGGCGAGGGCGAGGGGGACGCGGGTGCATCCTCGAGTCGGCGGCGTACTGGGGCGGGAGCAGGGGCGGGTGGGGTAGGCGCAGGAGCAGGTGGGCCAGCGAGGAATACACGTTCCAGGATAGATGCCAGGAGGGGCGCTGCGAGAGGTAGGGCAGGGACGGCGGGGCGGTGAGGCGGGCAGTGAGGCGGGGGGGACGAGTACGAGGAGGTGCGGAGATAGTAGGGCGCTTGACAAATCACAGATTGACAAAGGGGAAAATAGGGCGAGGGAATCATGCTATTGTACTTGTACTTGTACCGCTGAGCGCTAAGCGCTGCGCTGCGTCTATTCTCGCTCGCGCAACTATGTAATGTAATATCACACACACGCACACACGCACACACACTCACTGCCACCCAATATTCGCATACGATTACATTACAATATACACGCTCTCCCTCTCCCTCTCACTCTCACGCTACACAACCCCCAACCCAACGAGTAACCCCCTCTTCACTTCCCCTTCCACTTCCTCCCTCTCCCTCTCCCTCTGCTCATCCCCGCCTTCCCCACCTTCCCCACCAGCGCCCGCGCTCAATCCCAGCCGTTCCATCCAAAACTCCCCAATGAGAGAACGGAGTTGCTCGTCGTTGATGCTTGTGCTCGCGCTCGCCGAGTGCGACTCGGAGCTTTCCCCCGCGGCAGCGGCGGCAGTGGTGGGAGGGCACGACCGCGCAATATCCAAGAGACAGAGACGTACTTCCTTTACGAGGTCATTGAGGGCTTCGTCTTCCGAGTGCGAAAGCTTCTTCTCCCCATTCTCGCCTTGCGATTGCGATTGCGGTGGCTCACCTCCCTCTGCGCCGGCTGCACCGGCTCGCCGCGCAAGCCACGTACCGAGGGCCTTGAGTTTTGGCTCGAAGTTGAAAGTGGTTGCTTCTGGCCCTCCTTCTCCTCCTTCTTTTCCTCTGGCGGGTGGTGCATCCTCGTCCATCGCATCATCAAGGAGATCAGGCTCTTCCCTCGTTTGAGCGTCTTCTTGTCCCAGAGGGTGCTCCTCTCCCGCAGCGGAACGTGACCTGCCCCTGCCCCTGTCACTGTCACTGCCACTGCCACTGCCCGCGCCGGCCTCCCTCGGCGGCACGTACGGCACCCTAGCACGCACCAGTGCCCTGGTCATTCCGCCGCGGGCGTACCGCAAAGCAATGACTGCACCGAGCTTCGTACTGCAGCTTGGTTGTGGCATATCCAGGGCGGGTTCTGCGTCCGCTGTGCCCGTGCCCGCGCCCGCGCCCGTGCCCGCTCTGCTGCTACTACTACCACCACCACCACCAACGCCCATGAACGCCGCCTCTAGTAGGACCCTCGTAATGCGCGGCTTGAGCGAAGGGTACATCGGCGCAAAGTTTCGGAGTATGTGAGCGAGGAGTTGCGCGGCCTTGTGGCGGAGGTGTGTGGGGTACGTCGCCGGTGGGAGGGAGACGAGTACGACGGAGAGGAGCGGTGGGAGGAGGAGGTGGACGTAGCCTTCTATGCCGAGGTCTTCGTTGAGGACCATGGCTTCGATGGAGGAGACCATGCGGGAGACTACGCGCCGGCGTTTTTCTGATTCCGAGGCATTGGCGGGGGAAGGGGAGAGCGCAAGGGCCGCAGAGATGTTGGTGGAGATCCACTGGCAGAGGTAGGGTACTAGCTGGTGCAGGCCGGGATCAGCACGCAGCGACGAAAGGGCGGCGAGTGACGTCGGGTCCAGGGCGTCCGAGTCTGCTGCATTGGGGTTCTGCTGCTCGCCGCTGCCACGCATGTTCGAGTCCCCCTGCGAGTCCGTCGCTTTGGTGGTGCCGCCAGCGTCCGAGGCAATGCCATGTACGATTGCCTCTGTGAGCCTGCGGTAGTACACTTGCAACTCTCTGCTGAGAATATGCTTGACCAGTGGGCGGGACTGGGCATTGACGGTGGATGCGGGTGCGTCCGTGGCGCCTGCCGCTGCAGTTGCAGTCGTGGACGCAGAGGGTCCCGCCGCCGTGCTTCCGGGGGCGGCCGCGACGGCGCCAGAAGTGCTACTTGCTGCGGCCGTGGCACCGAGTAGACCATTGGCGTCTGCACTTTGCTTGTGTCGCTGTTCTGCGTCGTGCGCCCTAGCCAGCTCGTAGGGCGGTGGGTTCTCTGGGATGAGCGGCTGCACACCCTCGATGGCCAGCCAGTGTGCCTTCCACCCCACACCGCCGCCGCCGCCGCCGCCGCCGCCGCCGCTCCTCGTCTTGCGAGTCATGGCGGCGGCGCCCCGCGAAGAGACAATCTCAGCCACAGCATCGAGGTCAATCTCCTGGTCTTCTACGTGGTAGACTACGCCCGTGCTTGTCATTGTACGGCGAAAGTGTGGTTGGCGGACGTGGGCTGCCGACGAATACGGCGGTGGAAGAAAGCCATACACGGGCTCCATACCCTTGAGCTCCAGCGAGCGCTTCACATCGTCGGCAGTAAGCGTACTGCGCTTGCCGTGCCGCATATACTTTTCGGCGTCTTGCAGGATCAGACGCAGACGGTGCTCCGTATCGGCCGCTAGCGCAGAAGCCACATTGTCCCTGAGCGAGCCGAGGCCCAGCGACGTCGAGGCGACGTGCTGTACCGTCGTCGGTGGGAATAGCGAAGGGGGTGGGGCGGACGGGGGTGGGCCCATTGTATGGCGAGTGGGGGAGTGGGGGGAGAGATCAAGGTATGGATGGCCGGATGCTGCGCGAGGTGGGAAAGAGGAAACACAAGAAGGTCATCCACGCCATCCACGCCTCCATCCACTCGGCGTGCGCGTGCTATTGCATTCCGCGTCTGCCGCGCGCACGCGTACACCGTACAATGTCGAGGGTTCGAGTCGCGTCAGGTGCGGACAATTGTGCGAGCATACATGGAATGGCCTCGCCAAGTATAAGAGGAATGAATTCAACAAGGACAGATGGGTCGATCAATACAGGGCTTAATCGATGGCCACACCATGCGACACCGCCCTGCCCCGCGCATCAGGCCTTGACGGCAGCCTTGGGCGCACTCCTCAGGGCGCTCAGTGCAGCAAAGAGGCGCGCCTGGGAGCTAAAGAGGATAGCGGCGGTGAGTACGCTCTGAGTGAGCTTGGGTCCGACACCCCTGTAGAGTCCGGCCACGCCCTCGTTCTTGACAATCTCAGCCAGCTCAACAAAGAAGTTGCGCTTCTTTGCGGGGCCTGACCCGGCCTGCTGGCGGGACTTGACGAGTACCTGCGGGTAGGTGAGTCCTGTAGCAAAGAGCTTGGACAGGGCGCCCAGGATGAAAAAGTCAAAGTCGCTGAGCGAGGCCGAGACGCCCCGTGCCAGTCGAGACTTGACGAGCATGTTCTTGAGCTGCTCAAAGGCAGTGTACTGCAGAATGGGGTTAATGACCAGGAACAGCGCTGGGCCAATGCCGCGCCACAGGGCGGGCACCCCGTCCGTCTGTACAATGTGCTTGACCGTCTCGAGGAAGGTGAGCTTCTTGACTGCGGCGGCGGCGGGTTGAGCCTGAGCATCCTTGCCCTTGCCCTTGCCCTTTGCGCCCGCTTGGCCGTCCCCAACGCGCACAGTCTGCCGCGTGTTGACCACCCAGATGGGGTTCGTAATCACCGTCGTGGCAGACCCGGCCAGCGCACCCGCCAGCATCGACTCGGCCGTCGACAGCGCACCTCCCGCCGCAATCTTGGCGGCCGCAGACGTCGCGTTGGCTGCCGCGCCCTTGTTCTTGCTGGCCAGGATCATTTCACGGGCCGTCTCAAAGAAGCCGTAGTAGACGCTGCGAACGAGGCGGGGCGGGGCGGCAAGGAGATGGCGGTAGGATGTGAGCGCATGCACTCCAACGAGCATACATACATCGACGCAGTCGTCACTCCCACTCACAAATTCGTAATACTGATTCCCAACAAAGACGAGCTGAGCCCCGAGTAGAGCCCCTGTACGCCCTCTTCCTGGATAATCTTGTGTGCCGCCTCGATCATCGACTTTTGCTTGGCGCGGCTCTGCTCGACGGCGGCGCGCATCGAGATGCTCACGAGCGGGTAGGTGGCCGTCATGGCAATCATGCCACCGGCGCCGCCTGCGCAGGCGTGGACGAATCCGTCGGAGACCATTGTGGGTGGGTAAATGTGGGTGTGGGAATGGCGAGATGAGGCGTGATTAGGTTGGTGCAGATACCGTGGCCGCGTTGAATGTTGTGGATGAATGGTAAGGTGTGTCAAGGCAGAGTGAGAAGAGCGGGGGACTCAAGAGCCGACGTCGCACGCGATTATCCAACAGCATACATTCCCCCTCTTCCCATCCTCCCCGATCTTCTCCGCCCAGTAGCATCACCACCGGCACCAACCATGGCGGTGCCCCACTTTGCGTCCACCCCTCTTTTCCGTTCCCCGCATTGCATTCCGGGGACCGCAACATCTGCTGCACCTGCACCACCACCATCACGACCGGCACTCCGGCTCGGTCCACGGGCCCGTCTCGTCTCGCCCGCCCGCCCGCCCGCCCGCCCGGTGTCTGTCGCTCGCTGTGCGCGTGAGTAACAAGACCACCGCGAGGCGGAGAGGCCCGGAGGCGGTGGTCAGAGCGTGTCACGTGACGCGGTGCCAGTGACGAGTGGGACGCCCATGTCGATTCCAACAAGTAACACGAGCCATTCGTGCATACATTCATCGTACCGGCAACGACAGCATACCCGATCAGTCAACTAACCCGCCATGGAGACCACGACCACGATGGCGACTGCCACTGCCACTGCCACTGCCACTGCAACCGGGCCGCCCCCAGTCTCGCCCGCCTTTGACGGTCCCTCGATTCTGGCGTCGCTCAACTCCTTTGGTCTGGCCACAGACCTGTCCTCCTCTGACCTATCCCTATCCCTTGCCTCGTCCTCCAAGGCGACTTCGACTGCGTCCTCTTCTTCCTCGTCGTCGTCATCGAACTCATCCCTCTCCATGCTCCTGTCGCGCCTCTCCCTCCTCCTATCAGACCTCTCCCGCCTCATCGAAACACAAATCAAGTCCCACCTACCCCTCCTCCTCGCCCAGACTCACCGCATACAGGGCCTCCAAGCGGGCGTACACGACGTCCGTTCCAGCATCGTCGATGCGCAATCGAACCTCGCAAAAGTACGAGGTCCTGCCCAAGCTGGGCTGAAGCGACTTCAGCGAGATCAGACGAGGCTCAGGAGACTGTGCGAGGCGCAGGCAGTACTCAAGGGCGCAGGACGCTTCGTCCTCCTTGCGCGTAGGCTGGAGAGGAACCTTGGCGTCTTGTTCGAGGAGGGCGAAGATGGTGTTGAAGGGGGCGATGCGACAGACGGTAATGAGCGCGCTAGGATGCGCCAACGACGCCGCGAGGAAGCACTCGTACGCTCTGCTCGTGCCATCGAGGCCATTGCCGATCTCGTCGAGCCGCCGCCGTCGTCGTCGTCGCAGGAGCAGTCGAACTCTCACCAATCCCAGTCTCAATCTCAATCTCCTCCGCCACCCCTCGCTCGGATAGCCCTGGTACAGGCATACCTCCCCTCGGTCTCGGCAGCCCGCAACCAAGTCCTAGACACAATGGAGCAGTTCATCGTGGCAGGCCTGCGCGACCTCAGTCCCAGCACGCTGAGCAGCAGTCTGCTGACAGCGAGCGTGCTGGGCGTCCTCGAGGACCTTGTGCGCGACTTGATGAGCGACTTGACGGACGTTGTCAAGCGGCGCGTAGAGGTGGCCTGGCGGGCTGCGGCCGGGGCGGGTCAAGACGGCAGCGGCGGTGGCGGCGCAGAGGCGGCGACGGGGGGCGCATACGCTAGCTACAAGCCCAGGCAGCGTGGACCCGGGGCGCAGATCCAAGCATCTACACCAACGCAGCAGCAGCTCGTCGAAGACATCATGATTCGCCTCGAGACGCTCTTCACGCAGGAGCTCACCGCCGTGTGTTCCAAGATCTACCTCTTGCAGCGCGTCCTGGGTCTCATGCGGACTAGTGACGGTGGGGGCGGGGTCGGGGGGGAGGGACAAGAGGGGCAAGGCCCAGGCGAGGCGTGCAGTCTCCTGGACAAGGGCATCAAGGTGAGCAGAGCGCGCGAGGAAGGCATCACAGTAACAGCATACATTCCAGCTGACGGCCTGGCCCGATCCCTCTTCTGTTCTCTTTCCCCGCGGCGCGAATAGACCCTGGACGACCAAACACCCACGTCCCTCTTCTGGCAGTGTCTCGCACAGTCCCTTTCCTCTTCACGGCAGAGATTGCCCACACACCTCCAACAGGCTCTACCGCAACGCCGGCTGGCCTCGCTGGTGAACCTCTTCTTTGAGAAGACGTCCATTTGGACGGGCATCGATGCGCACGAGGCGAGCGAGGGCAGCAGCAGTAGGCCGTGGGAACTTGAGGTGGTATGGCGGAGTGTGGGCTTGTCGGTGCGGGAGTAGGGGAGCAATGATACGATTTGATACCTCGTCGTCGTCCCAATCAGCCTCAGATTCCTGCCTGTTGCGTCTGCGTCTGTCCATCAACAGAAGGAAGTGCATCGAGCGGTGGTTCCTCGAGTGGCCCGTGCCCTGACCCCCCTTCGGATCCGAGCATCCTTCCACGCAACATCGCCGCGCTGTTCCTCTCGGCCGAGTTGCTGCTCCGCTGACCCTGCGCTTCCCATTCTTCTCCTTGAAGACGGACGGCCGCCCTCTGCGCTTCGTTCCTTGCCTGCAACTGCAACTTTCGATAGGCAACTGGACCATGCCCACGTAAGGGATCAAGCACAGTACGCCGTCTGGTACAGCGTCTCTTCACACATTTCCACACGCACACGCGCACGCGCACGCACACACACACACAAGGTGAGTACCCAATTGTTACCTGCCACGCCTACCTACGCCCACCATGACCAAGACGGCCGCCGCGAGAAGAAAAGTGATGATTTCACTACGACCAAGCTCTAGAATTACACTGCCCCCTTGGTGGAGACAATCGTTGTGTTATCCAAGTTTCAGCCTTGTCTGATTTCTTCCTCGCGGCGGACGTGGTGGTAGTGGTTGCCCAGTATAGTCAATGGGCGAGCATGGACTGACGTCATACCGCCTTGTGTGCTGGCCTTTTTACTACACCATACAGCACCAACGCCCAAGGCTGCGTCCATACACACAGGTGAGTCTCAACACCAGTGAGCGCACGCATAAACGCACCCACTCGTCGAGATGAAACTTCTACCGACAGGCGGACCGATTGCGTCCCTTTTGTCATGCTCCCTCGCGGGGGCAGCCTGTCAGCACTGTGTACTTCCGCTGGCAGGTCAAGCAACTGGGGCCCTGAAGGATATCGTCGGCTGCTGAACGATTGGTGTGCGGCGCGGTGCGCAGAGTCGCGGAGTGCTGCCAATGCTCCACAGACGCAACAACGTACTGACGATTGCCAAGCTTGGCCGCATCTTCACAGTATCTTGCCCACGCCCACTCGCCCGCAATGATCACCGACGTTCAACTCTCGGCGCTGGCCAACTGGCTCGGCTCCCTCACGATGATCCTCATCGTCGTCTACCACGTGAGTTGCAAGCGTGCAAGGACGTCCGTGACTTGGTGCCGTGGTGGCGCGGAATCCGCTCGAATGATGGCCAAACAGTTTATCCCTGGCTTAGACGCCTCTTCCATACGTGGGGGAAGGAAATGCCGACGTTTTCTTGGTAGCAAAATGCTCTGACACAGCAGCGGGAAGGGGGAGGCGGGGCGAAGGTGAAGGCGAACAAGGTCAATACATCGGCATCTCCCGTACTGACACCTCGTTGCCACCCACCACATCCCTATGCCCCTACTGATAGGCCGTTGGCGCCAATGCCAAACGCACCGACGAGACGACTGCCCGCGCCATGGCAGGCGAGGAGACGCGCTGAGCCGGCGTACCTAGCGAGCGAGGCGTCGTCGTCGTCGTCGCAAGCAATCCTGTATATATCACCCCACCCTGTGTATACGCACGCGCCCCCGCGTCGCCACTAGCGCCCACCTCCGTGTATATACGATGAATGCCCCTCCCGCGCTCGTCCCCGCCCCCGCGCCCGTGTATTTCTATGCCCTCTGCGAATACCATGCTTGCGCCATGCTGCCCATGTGCCACGTTCCATGGACCCTTGAGATTGTGCGATCGTATCTCCAGTCACAGAGTGAGAGTGCGTGCGGCGAGGCGACGTGAATGCCCAGACGGCTGAGCGGCTGGCGTGCGAGATGGATGGATAGATGGATGGATGGACGGATTGAATGGATTGAATGAATGAATGGAGGAGAGGTCAATCCAGACTTTTGCTTTTGCTTTTGCTTTTGCTTTTGCTTTTGCTTTTGCTTTTGCTTGGAGCGTATTACACGCATGCAGGGACAGGGGGATCCAAATACAAATACAAATACAACAATCATAACACCGACGACCGACTCATCGTCGCCCTGCCCTGCCCCGGCCCACTCAACTCAAACAGCCTCAACGACTGGCGTCGCAGCAGTAGCAGGAGCAGGAGCAGCCTTCTTATCTGTCCCTACCTCCTCCTTCTTGCCCTCGGCCTTTCCCTTTCCCTGATCTCCCTCCTTCCCCTTCTGCTGCTGCTGCTGCTTCCCCTTTTGCTTCAGCTTCAACTTCTTCTTAGCCATAGCAATACCCACTGCATTCTTAGCCTTATCCACGGCCTCACGACTCTCTTCTAGGAATTTATGGTCCTCGAAGCGTTCGTGCGGTCCCTTGCGCTTGGAACCCGCTCCGCCGTGTACGCCACTAGTAGTCGCTTCGCGTCCTACGACGGGGACGAGCCCGAGTGACGAGGGGCCCGGGCCTGCACCTGCACCGCCCTCTTCGCCGCCGTCGTTCCCGCCGCCGCCGCCGCCGCCTTCGAGCGACCCCCCAGCATCATCCAACCGCGCCGCAGCCTCCTCGAAATCGGTGGCACTCCGCGGTTTACGACCGAGCATCTTCTCGAGTTTTGCGTATTTCTGGGCTTGGGCTGCGGAGAGGGCTGCTTCGCGGGCGGGTGCGGCGGCGAGGTAGGATGCGAGGCTGGTGTGTGTGTGTGTGTGTGTGTGTGTGCGTGCGTGCGCGGAGGGGTAGGGTGGGGTGTGTGAGATGTCAGTACCAGTCCAATAGGCCAAACCACGCCACACCGCGTACTCACGCCTGCGCCTCCTTAACGGTACTGAGCCTCCGTCCATTCAAGTCCCTGCACGAATCCGTATTCTCCTCTTCCCCCTTTCTGCGACTCATCTTCCCGCCCTGTGCACGCAGCATGGAGCCAAACCCGCCTTTCCCTCCGAGGGTGCGGGCGCGGACTTCCAGTTCGAGGTGAGCGTGCTTCCCGGCGTGAGGAGACGGATACACATGGGATAAGCAATCGGTAGATCGCAGGACCCGCCCACTGAGGGTTTGCAGTCGCAGGAGCGAGCGAGAGGTGGTGGCGGTGGCGCCGCCCGTGTACATGTGCGTCGGGGACGCCCCGACTTTGGCGAACCCCGCAGAGAGGATATCCGAGGGAGTGGCACTCAGAGGGAGGTAAAGGGAAATCGTCTTGCCAAAGGGGGCCATGGTGCGGAGGAGCACGGGGACGTGTGCTGTGGGCGAGGCGGAGTCGGGCATGATGGTGGTTGGTGGTGGTGGTGGGCGAGTGAATTGTCGGGTTCGGATTGGTTGATGGAGGGTCGTAGTGGATGGGATGGAATGAAAGGGTGGCAAGGGAGTATATGGAGGCGCATACATTCACCACCGCCATGGCAACGGTGCTCAGCGTGGCGTGGCGCGCGCGTATACAATACGGGTCCGGCGAGAGCGCGACTGAATGGGCATTCATTGATGGACTAGGAAGGAAGAAGCCAAGCAACGAGCACATTGAACATTCACTACCAGCACCACTAGACGGCCACCACCGGCCCACTTCATTTCTAGGGCACCCAGGCCCACCACCAAACAAACACACCACACACACATACACACTCCTTGCCGTGCCCACGATGCCCCAAACGTACTCTACGGAATCAACATACCCCCTCCCCTTTTCCCTCCTCGCACCAGCCTACTTTCTGCGGTACCCCAATCCCTTTGCACAGCATGTCCTCAGCGTTGATGTACTTGAGCGGCGTATCGTGCAGAGGCCGATGACGACGGCGGCGGCGGCGGCAGCGGCGGGCTCAGTGAGCGACCCCTCTTCTTCCTCGGCGAGCACCCCCTCTTCTTCTTCTTCCTTTAGCCACTCGAGCACGCCAACGAAACCCGTCTTACTAACCGCACGGCTCATCCTAAAAAAGGGGACACTCCCCTCTTGGGCGCCACGCGGGCTCATCAAGAATGCCGAGAGCTGGGTACTGGAAGTGAGCGAGGTGGATCTTGAGCCGCGGGGGGAGGACGGCGATGGTGGTGGGGCAGAAGAGGCCCTGAGGGGATATAGTCGGAGTTATTTCAGGGGGATGTTTGAGAGGGGGTGGGGCGAGGAGAAGGAGAGTGAGAGTGGGAGCAGTGAGCCGCATACACGGACAGGCACACCCACACGCGCACGACAGATGCGTACCTGGACGCGTAACCTCGATCATACGACGGTCCTCGCCGTTGCAGAGGGGCTTACTTTCACCGAGAGAGTGGGTGGGGGTGGGGGCGGAGGTGTCGGTGTCGATACGTCGGGCACGAGTCAGGCCAAAGGCAAGGAAAAGGAAAAGGAAAAGGCCAGGGACACCGACTCGACGCACTGCCTGACCGCAGCGCATATAACGAGCGACGTGTCTCTCCTCTGGCAGCGCATTGAGAAGTTTGGGCTGAAACGATTCAAGGCGCACATGGATACCGTGAGTCCCGCGCACGCACACGCACACACGCACACCCGTACAGACTGACTCTGACTCTGACTCTGACTCTGACTCTTCACCTCACGCGGCTCCCTCGCGCAGTCCCGCCAAGGCCTCCTGCACACTGCCTCCCTCCTCTCCCCCACGCTCTACCCACACACATCTACACCCCCCGACCCCCCCTCGGCACTCACACGCCTGCGCGAATCCCTCCGTCCACCCTGGCTCGACGGCCTGCCCCTAGGCCCCATCCAAAGTCTTCGGAGGAGGGTGCGTGCTGCGCGAGAAGGGTGGGGTTGGGGTTGGGGCGGAGCGGGGGGACCCTGGTGGGGGAGTACGACGGGGGAGCGCAAGGAGAGGGAAGAGGGTATGGCGCGGTGGAGGGAGAGGTTTCGTGAGAGGTTCTTGGCGATTAGGGGGACGAGGGGTGCAGGCGCGGGAGGGGGAGAAGCAGCACAGGTCGAAGCAGCTTCACGGCAGCGGCACGAGGGCGAGGGCGCGGGCGCGGGCATGGGCACTTAGAGAGGGAGATACTCATAGTGTGCTTTTCTATGCTCGTTTCATTTGTGCCTGTAGCATTCCCCCCATCACACATCATCCATCATTCATTCATTCATACGCATACGCATACACTCCATGTATTGTAGACAAACTCGTCGTGTTACGGACCTCGCACCGAGAGTCAAGTCAGTCCCGCGTACAGAGAGAGCAACACACACAACCACACGCAGGCGCGCGCGCGCGTGCAGGGTGGCGGCATTTCTCAGCATTTGATTGATTGACGCTCTGGACTTGGATTCGCCTTTACCACTCCATCGTAACCATCAACGAGGCAAAGACTTCACTCTGCCAACACTACCATTTACCCCACTTCTGTTCAGATCAAGTTCAGCGCAGCTGCAGCTCAACGCCACCCACGCACGCCACCTCGCCACCACCACCACCACCGACCACCACCACCCATGGCCTCCCCACAAGATCCAGACCTACCCCCCTCTTTCCCCCTCCCAAACTCGGCGCAGCGCGCAGCATCGGGGTCCGGCTCCAGCTTCAGCTCCAGCGCTTCAGGGGCCGTACCACCGGGGTTTTCCGTATCCGGTGCGGGTGCCAGTGCGAGTGGCAGTGCGGGTGCGGGTACGAGCAAGAGTAATAAAGCTCAGGCGCTACGCTCTGTGCTTGATTCTCCGCCGCGGGCTAGTGCAAGTGCGGCATCGCTCATGCCCCCTCCTACGGCACGGCCTGCTCCCAAGATGGCTTCGTCAACGGCAACGTCCTCGTCATTATCAGCGCCGACGTCGTCCTCGTCCTCGTCGCTCATGCCCCCTCCCTCTACATCGCGGCTTACCGCTCCCCCCGGCGTAGGCGGCGCAAGTGGCGCATCCCTCTCCGTCCCCCCCAAACCCCAGTCCTCCACCACCCCAACCGAAAAATTCATCCCCGGCGAAGTAACCCCCTCCCGCCGCAAAGTCGCCCTCGCCCCCGGCCGCTCCCCCCTCGACTGGGCGCGCCTCAAATCCTCGAATGACGCCCTCGCTCTAAGGGAAGGCCGAATGGGGTTCGCCCGTATACCCATGAGCGAAGTGAAGCGGCATAAAACGGCGGAAAGCGCTTGGAGCGTGTTTAATGGAAAGGTTTATAATATTACGCCGTATATTGAGTTTCATCCGGGGGGAAGGGAGGAGTTGATGAGGTGTGCGGGGAGGGATGGGACGAGGTTGTTTAGTGAGTGGCGAGGGGCGAGGCTGTAGGAGCGAGCAGGGCGAAGTGAGGGGAGTACAAAACTGTATACTGACTTGACTCGTCTGTGCCCCCTCTGCCCCTGCATCCCACCACACCACACCACACCACACCACACACAGTGCTCACCCACTCCTGGGTAAACATCGACGCCATGATCGACTCGTGCTGCATTGGGATGGCCGTCAAGGATGAGTGAACGACGAGTGAGGGAATGAGTAAAGGCAGAGGCAAAGGTGCGGGGCCACGAGCTGGGACCTGTACTTGTACTTGCACTTGTACTTGTATGATGGGGCAATGATTGGGACAATGGGACGATCACACTGGGACATTCGATGCATGCGCCCACGCCACTTCACTACACTACACGACATTTACTAGACGTCACACGGTGCGGTCACACGTCGCACTTCAGTCAATTTCATCTACCATACCATATCCCATATCATACAGAGTTGCGTTTGCGTTGACATTGCATTGACATTGCGTTGGGAGGTATTGAACTCCAGGGTAAGGAAGGAGAACGAGGGTTCGGCGCGCGTGCGGACATGCTATGCTATTCCGGGGAGTGTGGAGTCAAACCAAGACGGAGCAGGGGACGAGGAACGAGGAGCGAGGTGGGAGGGTGAAAGGGTCTTGGATGTGGATGGATGGGGACACGCAGTGTAGCGGAGGGGGGTAGAGTCACGTGTAGGTAGGTAAAGGAAAGGAACGTAGTGTAGAGGACCAAAGAGAGAGGGTAGGTACCTAGGTAGTGTCCAACTGGTGCGCAAGTGCGCAGAGTGTATATACAATAAAGAGGGCGCCGCGCCATGCCATGCCATATCTTTCGCTGCCGATGCCGGTGTCGACGAGCGCACCGCACCGCACCGCACCGCCCACTCACCACTTCCTCGTATGGAAGCGCACCGCCCTCCTCCTCGGCATCCACACGAATCTCCACAGCGCAACCCCCACAATCGCCAAGCCAAGCACCACTCCCACAACAATCCCCGCAATAGCTCCACTGGAAAGTTTCGCGCCGGAACTGCGCTTGGGAATGATACGTGCCTGGGTGATCCCCACGTAAAAGGGGTCATCTGCGGCAGCTCCCAGCGAGACGAAGTAGCTTGCGATTCCTACCAGGGGGACGACTGTATCCAGTGCGGGCTCCGTCTGGGTGTAGTCTGAGCGTTCGTCGTAGTACTTATCGTCTTTACTTGGTCCGCCGACGACACCGCCGTAGAGGACGTGCGCCTCCACGGGGGGGACCGTATCGATCGTAGCGAGGGAGTCCCCGCCGGAAGCGAGGGATGAGTGTGGGTTCGTCGCGCTATTGGGGTGGAGGCCTACACTGTAGACTGTATGCATGGGGTTATCGCCTAGGGCGTAGTCGATTTGGGTCTGCGCCCAGGCAGAGTAAGACGAGGACTTTGCGCTGGTCGATGCGAGCGGGCTGTACCATAGTGCTAGGAGCGCGGCGTTGAGTGCCGGGTTGAGCGACGACGAGGAAGAGTAACTCTTCCAGTATGCGAGTCCGCCCTTTGTCTGCGAGAGGTCGCTCATCTTGCCACTAACGAGGGCATCCAGCCATCCCTCTGCGTCGGACTGGAACTTGCTGGCGTTGAGGCGCGAGTCTGCACCGGGCATGGCGAGGGCCAGCCGTGCAAGCGTGGGCGCTAGCAGAGGAGCCTTGGAGTCCCAGTTGATGACGCCCGACGAGGGAGGGTAGATGTCGGCGTTTTCCTCGTACGTGTCCAGCGCAGACGTAGCCCACGAGACATTGCCCGTCGCTAGGGCGGTAAATGCCGCGCCGAGGACAAGCTCGTCGGCGTAGTCCGTGGAGGGATACCTGCAAGGCGGGGCGGGGCGGGGCGGTAAATGTTAGCGTGAATGTCAGCTAACTGTGCCAACTCGACAAGTTCGTCTCTGCGGCTCGACACTCACGCCCAGGACACGGCAGGCACAGCCTTTTGGTAGACTTGCATGGGTGTGGCAGTGTATGCCAGCTCCATGAGTACCTGTGCGCGGTCGGCGAGCTGCTGCGCGTAGGTGGTATTCTTGAGTGTGCTTGGTACCGTGCCGTTTGCACTGGCATTAAGTGGGAGTGCATTCCCCGCGTAGATGAGGGACGCAGCAGCAAGGGCCGTACCGGCCGCCGCAAAGGTATCTGTCCCTGGATTTTCGCGTGTAACGCTGTATACGTTGCGCGGCTGCGGGATGTCCTGATCTCCTCCCCAATAGGCGTCGCTCTGGTTCCCTACATTTACGTAGAGGGTGTCAGTGGTCTCGCTCGCAGCGAGGAGCCAGTCGAGGCCCTGCCGCAGCGTAGCATCGAGATAGTAGTCTTGCGATGCCGATGTGGGGAAGCCCGCCCCGCCCCAGAGGAGCGTAGAGTAGCTCAGCGAAGTGAGGGTCCAGCTGAGCGGCATGACGGCCTTGATGAAGTTTCCTGCGTCAAAGAAGCCGCCGGAGAGGTTCACCCCTACACTAGCACCATCTGTGAGGACCGAGTCGTTTCGCCAGGATACGCGGAAATCAGAGGGGAGCACGCCCGAGCGCTGCACGTCGTAGAAGTAGAGGGTGTCGCCTAGCGTGGTGAGCCACTGCGGGTTGGGGGACGCAGAGGACGACGAGGCGACGGTGCCCGAAGCAGAGGGCGCGGGAAGCCATGCAGAGGAGGGGCTCGCCACTTGTGCAGCGACGCCGGGCGAGAGGAGCGCCACGAGGGCGGCGACGAAGAGGGTGCAAAGAGGGGAGGGGCAGGGCAGCATGGTGGGCCAAGAGAGGCCGGGTGAGGAGTAGGGGGAGGAGGGATGAGGGGACACGGTCGGGAGCGGGGGGCGGGGGCGTTATTAGGAGAGGTATTGATGGGCAAAGGAGGGGAAGATACGACGACGACGGCGACGACGGCGACGACGGCTATGCTTCAAGGCGCCTTTTCTCCTGGCCTCGCTGCTGTGTGCCAAGGATGAGCTGCTTCCTTGATCGACGCGACGCTACCTCGTCGCGTGGCTGTATTGTATTGTACCTGCTCAAACCCGGGTGTCTCATCCATGCCTGGCCAGGCAGCTGCAGGCAGTGAAATCCTCCCGCCGGTCGGGGCCTTGGGTGCGCCATTCTGCTCTTTCACCCGCCTCCCTGCTCTCCCTGCCCCCCCCCCCCCCTCCGCCC
>RRYC01000229.1:0-27769 GCA_004016185.1 Quambalaria eucalypti
GCCAGGCGCGAAGGAAAAACAACGAACTAAAAATGAGAAAGAGAAGAGACGACCGGGGGCCGGGGGGGGGGGGGGGGGGGGGGGGGGGGGGGGGGGGGGGGGGGGGGGGGGAGGCTCGCTGGACTTCAGTGAGGTCCTTCCTTCGCTGCTGCTGCGCCCGCCGTTGTCCAAGTTCAAGGAGGGCACTTACCTACATTTCCGCCTGCTTTCCGAGCGGCTCTCCACGATGCGCCGGAGCTTAGCCGTACAGGCGAACACTGTCTGGACGCTAGTAGGTACGCTAAGGAGCTCCCAATGAAAGAAAGAAGCAGGCAGGTACGATACGGTACCACCGACGCTAGAGTGACGCTTGAACGCGAAACATAACGCAAGCATGGAAGCCCTACATTCTGGTCCGCCCTTGCTTACGCACATATGCAGCCATACGCCCAGCAAGGATTTCCGGGCGTGAGAGATTGTGGTGCAGCCTGGCGGGGGGGCTGACCCTGTGCTAATGGAGCGGAGCACTCTACGCACCGAGTTCAAAATAGAGGCGATGCCCGTTCCCATGCAGGCGTCACCTTTTGACATGCGAAGCCCTCTCGCCTCGATCATCGACAGCCAGTTAGCCATGATCCGGGCCACCGAATCATGGCTCTATCACACGGCTTCTTTGCGAAGCCCTCATAGACGCTCCTTCGCCGGAACTACTTGCCTTCTCTGCCCTCCCTCGCTCCCCCATGCGCTGTATCGACGGGTGTCGACGGGCACACACGATCAGACTGCCAAAAGCGTCACACACCACCAAGAGAGATGCATTCGATGAAATTTTGCGTATCGCACGCGGCGATTCGGCAAACCACCACCAAGCCATAACTCCAGAGTTGCGGTACAAGAAAGAGAAAGGGAGGATGGGACAACAAAACAGAGTGCTTGGTGTGCGCTCTGAGTCGAGTCTGCGCGGAGACGCCCCGCCCGCTTAGACGACGCTGAAGACGCGGACGATGTTGTCCGAGTAGCCGGCGAAGAGGGTGGAGCCGTCGGCGGACCAGGAGAGGGAGAGGCACTCTGGGTCGGGAGAGTTCTTGCCGACACCGACAAACTCGGGGCGGAGCTCGTCGACGATGCTCTTGGACTCGAGGTCGAAGATCTTGATGCACGAGGCAGTGGCGGCGCACAGCCAGTAGCGGTTGGGGGAGAAGACGAGGGCGTTGACGGTGTCACCAGCCTCGAGGGAGTAGAGGTGCTTGCCGTCGGAGAGCTCCCAGAGCATGGTGATGCCGTCCTTGCCGCCAGAGGCGCAGAGGGAGCCGTCGGGGGAGACGGTGACGGTGTTGATGTAGCCGGTGTGGCCGTAGTGGTTGGTCTTCAACTTGCACTTGGAGAGCTCCCAGACCTGGCGAGGGTGAGGTTCAGGTATGGGACATGAGACGCGCGTCGTGGTCAGCGAAAAGTGTCCTGACTACACATGATACTCAAGTGCCCGCCCGGGCCCGCAATTTGCTCAGAGATCTTGGTGGCCAATTTGTTCTCATCGAGGCGAGGCCTCTCTATAGTAGCAAATATAAGAGAATAATGACAATAATCATAGCAGTCCTCCAGCACCGTTGCCTGTGCGGCATTGTTACGCACCTTGACAACCTTGTCCCAGCCAGCAGAGACGATGACGGGGTTGGAGGGGTTGGGGCTGAAGCGGACGCAGCTGACCCACTCGGAGTGGCCGTCCTCCTGGATGTTGAACTTGCACTCGCCGAGGGTGTTCCAGAGCTTGATGGTGCGGTCACGCGAGCCCGAGACAATCTGGCGGTTGTCAGCGGAGAAGGAGACGGAGAGGACGTCGGCGGTGTGGCCAACGAAGCGGCGGGTGGTGGTGCCGGTGTTGAGGTCCCAGAGACGGAGAGTCTTGTCCCACGAGGCCGAGAGGGCGAACTGGCCGTCGGAAGAGATGACAATGTCAGAGACAAAGTGGTTGTGGCCGTGGAGGATCTTCTTGGGGTAACCGTACGAGGTGTCATCCCGGGAGAGCTGCCAGACGATGATGGTCTTGTCGCGCGAGGCGGTCAAGAGCATGTCGGGGTTCTCCGAGGAGGTGGCAATGGCGGTGACCCAGCCCTTGTGGGCGTCTGCAAAGGCGAAATGGGGGTGAAGGACATGACGGCGAATGAGCAAATGAATCGATGGAATGGAAAAAAGGCGCCTTCTGCGATGAAAGTCGCCGCATACTCACTGAGGGATCCACGGTAGACGAGAGACTCAGACATGATTGATGATGATTTGTGTGTGTGTGAGGATGGGGAGGGATGAGAAGGGACGATGATGGCGAGAAGAATCGTTTGAATATCCACCACGACGTTCCTCCTCGTCCCAGGGACGCGGCGCCGCCGCGCAGCGCAGAACCGCCCGGCCACCCGCGCATCCGCAGCGTCAAGGCCACGGGGAGGCGGCTGGGGGTGAGGGTACGGATGGCGCACGTGACGTGATCATCTCGCGTCTCTCGATGCCACAGCCGCGGCTCATCTCGCGCTTTTCAACGGGCCGTGATGGTCTGTGCACCCTTTCGAAACGCGACGCGTCTCTGTCGTCCTGGTCGCGACTCGCCATGGCCATCTCAGCTGGCTGCGATGGGTGCAAGTACGCTTGTTGATCACAAAGATCTTGACATTGGACACGCAAGATGGGTTGGGACAGTGAAAGATACACGCAGTAGAGTTACAAGTGGGGGAGGTAAAAGGAAGTCTGAGCCGGCAAAGCGCGTCAAAGTCAAGGGAATGGATGGGCAGCGCAGGGCTGAAGTCGGGGCAGGATTGATCGAGTCGTCAAATCAGTCCGCACCTCTCCTACGAGCATGATCAGTGCAACGTCGCGACGTCGCAGCCCACAAGCTGCATGGAGTGATGTGGGAGGACGCCCCTGACGGCGCGGAGTTGGCCCAAAAGTGTGTCTTGGCCCACCCACCCGCGCCCATGTCCCGGACGCGACGACGTCCCGAGTCATGACTTGCTGCTGCTGCTGCTGCTGGATCGTGCGACCCATCCCTCGGAGAAGCGGTGAAACGGAAAAGTGGCATTACAGTACAAAGCCTCGCTGGCTGGTCGGAAGCAGTGAATCGTGGCATGAAAAAGGTCGACGTGCATGAAAGAGACCTTAGTCGCTGTCGGCCGCTGCCTTGCGCCCCTTCTTGGTTGGCTTGGCGCTGTTGTAAGCCGCCTTTTCAGCCTCGGCGCGCTGCTTGTCGCGCTCGGCCATGTCAATGTAGGGCTTCTTTTGGCTCTCGTTCATCTCCTTCCAAGTGGCACCGAGGATTCGGCCAATCTCGCCTGGGAGGGGTTGGTACGAGGAGGGGAGCAGGTGGCCGCCATTTGGGTGCCGGTCAGCTTTGATGCCCACATCGGCAATGTAGACGTCGATGTTGACGCGTCTCCAAGACTCACCGAACGTAGCTTCGGGGTTCTCAGCCTTGGTCCTCTCTCGCTGGTCACGCGAGAAGAACATGTAAGCGGAAAGCGGGCGCTTGGGGGCGTCCTTGTCCTGGGAGATGCGGTGGGAGGAGCGGGAGATGGCGGCGAGGAGTCAGCGTGTTGTTCTCGATGGCTGGATGGCGCTAGGCGTGGTTGCCAATGACGCGCTCGCACGCGTCGTCGTCGCAGCAGCGGGCTGGCGCGTAGGTGCCAACTCACCTTCTTGGTGCCCTTCTTGGGGGGAGCGGCGTCTTTCTTGGGGGCCATCGTGATGATTTGTTGTGGTTGTGGAGCTGAGCGGGATGTGGATGCAGGAGGCAGTTGGGTCAGTTTGACTGGCATACATACACGCGACGCGACAAGAGAAACGCCTGCGTGGATGGACTGCGACCTGCATCCACCAGGCCTGCCGATCCTTGCGCTGCGTCAACAGTGTGTTGGAGCCTCGCAAGATCGTCGTCGTGACCGTTGCGAGGCTGCGAGGATGTATGTGGATGCTGCGATGCGTGTTTTGGCCTGTGCGCGAAGTCCAACACTTTTTTTTGTGGATGGCACAGCACAGGCAGGCGGCAGCAGTCCACGTACGGTGCGAGCGGAAAGGGTCGACGCGTAACGTACGCTGGGGGGGAGGGCGCGTATGGCGCGACGTGATTTGTCGATGGCGACGGTGGGGGATGGCACAAAGGGACGTCGAAAGTGGCTGGATATACTCACAATGGGCTGTTTGGTGGTGTCTGTGGTTGCAGTTGGAGAACAAAGTCAAGAGTCAAGAGGGAAAGTTGTGTACGCGGGCGGTCAAGTGTGCGGGCGTGGGCGTGTGTGGGCGAGCGTTGGCTGGGCGATTGTAGGCGGGTGTGTGTAAAGTGGGCGAGTGGGCGGGGCGTGTGGGCGAGGCAGGCGCCTATTTGGCTGGGCGGAGCGGGCAAGGCTCAACTGGGCCCGCCAACCAAACTCGCCCACGGCCAAGGCACCCAGCCAGCCAGTCGCGCCCCCCCCGTCGCGCCCACCCGCCAATTGCACCCGCGCCAACGGGCGTGGGCTCACCCGCACACACAGTGGCGCTGTGCGTACTCGACTCGATTCGACTCGCCCAGCTTTGCCCGCCAGCCTTGCCCGCCAGCTTGCCCGCCAGCTTGCCCCTCCAGGCCTGCACGCGCCCCTCGCGCCGCGCCGCCCCGCGCCGCGTCCACGGCAGCCACACACAGCGCACACACACACAGGCGCTACACTGGCGGGCTGGCGGGCGCCGCACACACGCCCGCTTGCGAGCAGCGAGTGATGAGCGAGGCACGGCTCGACGAATTGGCTGGCTGGCTGGCTCACAAGCTGAGAGTACGGAGGCGCACGTCACAGTCTCAAGCCAATTGGCACCGCCTGGCTGGCTGGCCGGCACACGCCCGCACTCTGCCAGTGTAAGTCACTCTTTGCCGCGCCACGCCCCCGTATGCAGTGCACACAGGCCCAGTGGCCCACACTCCCACTCACTCACTCACTCAACAGGGGCCCTGGCCAGCGTCAAGTTGCTGACAGAAGCGCGCGAACAGGAAATTCAGTGTCGCTCCCATCCGCCCATCAGATCACAGATCACTGGTGCTGCACGTGCCGTGATCTGATGAGGGGCGGACGCGCCATTTCCACTCGATGCGGGGCTCGCCACCGGAGCCGATGCAGCCAGGCCCAGGGTCCTGCGAGCGGGCCTGTCTGTGGTCGTGATCTTGATGGTGTCTCTACTCTGACGGCTCATTGATTGACCTTCAGCAGCCGGGAGTCCTCACTCTGATATTGTTGTACTTTACGCTGTGGATGGCGGCGCTGGCGAGGATGGCGAGAATGGTGCGGAACGGGGTCAAAAAAGCCGTCGCTGTCGCCGTTGCCGCTGCCACTTGCCAATGCCGTCGGTATTGTCAAAAGCCTGACAAGCTAACCGGCGTCAACTTGCATCAAAAAAACGCATGTTAGGAGGATTCATTGACGCGGGCATGTGCACATGCTTCGTAGCCTCTCATGTTCTTAGGCTGCGACGCTGCGACGGCTACATGCTGCACCATTGCGCAACTTCCTCACGGACGTGACAGTCACCGGAGCGTCCGACGCCTTGCAGAGTGCAAGCAGGCAGGGCAGGGCGCCCCTCTGCCTCGGATATTGCGTTGAATGTGGCGGATGACTGGGCCGAGCGAGGCGATTCGAGTCTCTTGCAGAGTTTGCTTCCAATCAATGACCTCGGATCTTATTGCTTCTCGACTGCTTGCGGCCTACTCGCTCCCGCTCTGCCCCCTCCCTCTCTACCGTCGATTGGGTTCGGGGAGCTAGAATAGCTGCACAGGAGTTTGTGGAGTACGCGCGGAGAAGGCGCCTCTGCCTTGCCATTGCGTGTGCATGAATGACAGATGGGGCGGTCGCCTGGGTCGCCTGGTCGCCTTGCCCGACGCGGACAATGTAACACAGACGCACAAGCACACGGCGAGGACCACAAGCACACCGCAAGCACCACAAGCACGCCGCACGCAACCGCACGCAACCGCACGGTGCAGTCAGCGCTCTGAGGGGGGTCAGGTGAGACTCGTTGCAGAACAAGCCAACTTGTTACCTCGTAGCATGCCCGCGAACCGCAGCTGCGACTCCTTCATTCACCACGTCGCTCCCAACGACACGCACACACCATCACCTCGGCGCACTCGCAGCCTCACGGACCTCTTTCCAAACGTAATCCCTGCGCGTCTTCCTGAGCGGCATCCATCTCTTTTGACCTCCTCATCCCAAGTCATCCTGTTCCCGCCTCCGACTCGCGCCTCGCGCCTCGCACCTCAAACATCTTCCTCGACAGCCATGGGACGCCAGTAGCCACGGATCATTTGTGCCACCTCGCACCATATCGCTGGGCCTTTCCGGCTCCATCTTTAACGTACGCGCCCGAGAGACAAGACACCCGCACACCCACCCGCACACCCGCACATTGGATACCTCTTGCTTCGTCTCGACGCATAGCTTGCACCTCGCCAACTTGGCACACACATTTTTCGCCCTCTTTCGTGGACCCGGCAATGATGCGGCCCTCCGCTAGAACCGTCGTCGATGACGGCCGCCTCTCATCGGAACACCTCGCGGGACGTCGAAGCCCCGTCTCCTCTTCCTCCCAGACTGCCGCACCACCACCATTGCCACCATCGTCATCATCACTTCTACGACCCCACTCATCTATGCCCGGGATTGTCATGATGGACGCTGATCAGCTCATCGACCGTCTTCGACGAGCTATCTGCGCAGTCGCTCCGACGCCGCAAAAAGTGTGCGAGTCGCAGGTGGGCCTCAGGCCTCCCTGCCAAGACGAGAGGGCCAAGTACGGCTGGCAGCCGCGGTGTGTATCAAGTCCAGGTGGGGCCGGTCGTGCTCACATCTTGCTGACCGTTGTCCATTGTTCGACTTTTGAATCCCCTTTCTTTCCTTTCTTGCTCTTGTCCAACACCTACGTGTTGTTCTCGGCCTTTGCGGACCTCGGGTGTCCCTGGCATGGCATGCTCGCGGGTCTTGCCTTGTTCCGCCTCGCCGGTGACCCACTTGCTTTACGTCGCCTTCGACCGGACGGACCGACTTGCACTCGCCGTCGCTGGACTTGCGCTGCTCGCAAAATGCTCCGATTGCCGCCACGACTGGCCACCCCCCCCCCCCCCCCCCCCCCCCCCCCCACCTTCGCCCTACGCCGCGGGTCTCACTCACTAATTCCATACGCCGCGCGGCACTCCGCGTCCGGCCCGCGACCCAAACGACGAAATTTCCCTTGGTTGGCCATGGCGCAATCAACTTCCACTTATCCAAACGCCATGACGAAAACGACGCCATAAAAAACCAAATGATGGATGCTTTTCAACCAATTACGACGCCTGGTTTGGACTTTTGGCCTGGCCTGGCCTGGGCTCAATGTCAACGCTCACCGCCCGCCCACCCGCCCGTGCTCTGGCCCCGCGGTCCTTTGCGCGCCTTGCCTTTTGTGCATTTCCCACTGTCCTCTGATGCTGCGCTGCGCCCTGCACGTACGGAACTGCAGACAGCAGCAGCAGCAGCAACTCGGCAGCGTCGACACCGCCCCGACTCCGAAGCCCTTCGGAGCAGCGACGACGACATACGAATCCAATGCAAATCGTTCATCGCCGCCGATTGTGACCAGGTCAGAGCTTGTCCACAACGCCGACAACGGCCTTGGCCGTCCTGATCGCCGTCCTGGCACCCTTGGTGATGTTGTAGGTGATGCTATCAAGAACCAATCCGACGACGATGGCCATCATCATCATCTTCATCACCATCATCATTACGACGACCATCTAGCATCGCCTCATTCCCACCCTACTCCCATCGCCACCGGTGGACATATGCTAGCCTCATCGTCGTCCAACAGCATAACTGTACCACCATTGCAACCGCCGCCAAAATATCAGGCCCCTACCACATCAAATAGTCACAACAGCAGCCACACGAGCGAGTCTGGACAGCATCGTTCGCCATCACAACGCGCCTTTGCAGCGTACCTATCTCAAGACCGAATCGCCGCCGCCCCGAAATTGTTGCCGCATATATCGCCTACACCAGCGCCGCACACATCGTACACGCCTGCTTCAATAGCGACCGCATCCTCTCCACCGTACCATCACCACCACCACCACCACCACCACCACCACCACCACCACCACCACCCCGACCCCCACCCCGCCAACTCGTCGCCCTTGCCGAAACTTGCCGAACAACGGCATCTGGTGATCTTCGACCTACGACCCCTACAATCGTTCCTCGACTTGCGCATAGCAGGCTCCATCAATCTAGCCTTGCCCAGCCTCGTGATACGCAGAATGAGCCGTTCAGCGAATCAAGTCTCCCCTCGAGCCTCTACATCACTCAAAGCCGCAGCCAGTGCCAACTCGCCCTTGGCCCACTTGGCCACGTACATCACCACCACTGGTGGCAAGCGCAAATTTCAACACATCCTGGATTGCCTCTCCCCGAGCCACACCCAACCGCCTCTGCGAATGCAGTCTTGTTCCAAGGCGGCAAAGCGGGGGCTCTCCCTGTCTACCATGACCTCGAATGAGGCCGCGGCGTCGCCCTCTGAAGCGTCGCCGTCCGAGGCATCGAGCTCTTCGTCAAGTTCATCGCCCTTGGACCTGTGGAAGGCCGACGTCGTCGTTGTATGCTCGGAATCTCCGACCAGGCACAGCAACGAGTGGGCCTCGCTCCGCAGCGATGCCGCTGCGTCTGCCCCCTCCCATTCGTCTGCGGCAAGCTCCTTGGACGCATCGCAAGCGCTCTGTAGCGCATTGGCAAACTTGCCGAGGCCGCCGCCACCTGCTGGTGAAGATGCGGCGCCCCAGGGAAGTGTATTCCTGTTCGACAAGGGCATGAAACCGATTGCGGAATACCCTGAAGCCGCCAGCTGGATGACCACGGGTCCCGACGGTGAAGACTTTGACCCTGCGTTCGCGAATGCCCTGTCCGCAGGCTCCCCTCAGGAGTGCGGCGCCAGCAGCGCCGTCTCTGGGCTGAGCACACTATCACTGCTGTCACCAGCACCCCGAGATGTGCAGAGACCTGGCAAGGACACCTTGACCCTGCCCGTCCTATCTACTCCCTCTACCGGCGCCTCTTCGGGGAGCCAAAGCGTGTTTGGAGTGATGCAAGGTGCGCCCGGCTCGGCCTCGTCCAACTCTGCGGCGGGCTCGCCTCACCAACCAGCAAAGAAGCCTGGCAGACCCAGCCTTGCCAGACTGGATACGAGCGAAAAGGTAAAGACGCTCGGGGCCTCGGGCAACGTTCACAGATCCGCTACCGAGGCTGCCACTGTGCCTTCTCTGAAAATCGACGTGTCCAAGGCCCAGCCAGCGCGACCAGCAACAGCGGTTGCACCCCCGCTGACTGGCCCCGGCACAAATCCGCCAATTTCCCTGCAGACGTTGGCTCACCTCCAGGCACAGATGCCCCCGTCGCCGGCAACGTTCAGCGACATGTCGTTGGCCTTGCCCAGCGTTGCGTCTCCGACGACGATTTCGCAAAATCCTTGGACGCGAGCACAGCTTGACAGGGAAATGGCGAGACGAGGGAGCGTCCCCGTCAACCGCCTACGTAGCGATAGCGAGACTGGACCGTCGCTATCCTTTCCAGACTCGCTTGCAACAAGTCCCGGCTACACTAACAGCTTCTCCGTGTCGAGCAACTCGAGCCCCAACTCCGAGTACTACCAGCCGTCGCCCATGCGCTGCTTAAATTTTCCAGAAGCACCCGTATTTGACGTCTCGACCATCATCCCGTCCTTTCTCTTCTTGGGCCCGGATATCACGACCATGGAAGAGGCAGAAGAGCTGCAACGCAAGGGCGTGAAGCGGATATTGAACTGCGCCGCCGAGGTATCAGACAAGAGTGGTGCAGCGGCACACGACAACTGCCCCGCCTCGGATCCGTCGACGGTGAATCACTTTTCTCTGGACGGCCGCTTCGAAAAGTACCTCAAGATACCAATGTGGGACAATGTCGAGGCCAAGGGCGTGCAGGGCCACATTGCCCAAGCCTGCGCCTTCCTCGACGACGCCCGACTGCACGACTCGCCCGTCTACGTCCACTGTCGCGCGGGCAAATCGCGCTCCGTCAGCATCGTCATTGCCTACCTCATCCATGCGCACAGGTGGTCTCTGAAGAAGTCGTACGCCTACGTGATCGAGCGACGGGCCGACGTGAGCCCCAACATTGGCTTTGTATCATGTCTGATGGCCTTTGAGGAGATGACCCTGAACCGCAAGGGCCAGGTCGCCGCCTTTATCGGCAGCAACGGTAGCAGCAACGGAGGTGAGCCTACTCCTCAAACGGAGACGAGGGACCACGATGGTTCGACCTCGGTAGTCACGGGGCCCGCTGCCACAGGCAAGAACGGAGGAGACGATGGCTACGTGATGCCTCGACATGCGCGTCAGTCCATGCCATCCATTGGCGCTCTCTTTACCCCTCAGGCACACATACGTTCTGCGTCTCCACTCTCCAAGGCCCCGGTGTTGGGATCCGAGGAGCTTCCGCCGTCCCCGACGGAATTGTCCGTCGATGCCCAGCCGGCTGCTCAGGTGGTGGAGCTGACTGAACACGTAGCCGGTCGCCAACCCAGCTCAAATGATGCGACAAGGGAAGACGCCGCGGGCGACCGCTGCCCAGCCACACCCCTGCAGATCAATGGCCGGTCACGCCCTTTCGACGAGGAGTGCGCGCCAGCAACCCGTGGTCCTCCATGCGACGGACGGAATCATGTGCGTGACGTACCAACGGCTACGGACGCCATCCCGGTAAGCTCCGACGGCCCGAAGGGGGAGCCGCGTGACTCCCTGCCTCCTTCGGCATCTGGCCACGCGGTCGAGACGGCCAAGGAACACGCCCGGATACCGGAGCCTGCGTCGGCGCGGAACGAAGCCCCCCATTCTCCGCCTCAGCATACCCTGCCAGATGCTTACGCGTCTGGGGAATACGACATGGAACAGAGGGGCCACGACGGGCGCTATCGTAACTTTCGGCGTGGGCCTGTAAAGGAAGAGAGTCATGCGCCAGGCAGGAGGGCCACCATGGCGGGCCTGGGAACGGGTAGCGGCGTCTTTGCTCACAATCTGCAAGCAGTCAATACAGCAGCGAATCAGGCGGGGCAAGAAGAAGAAGCGCGGGAAGGGTAAGAGGGGATGGATGGCTGGCGTGCGGGTGCTTTGCCCATCTCCTTTCTTTCTTTGTAACCGACGTGGTTCGACAGCTTTGTACCCACGCCTTTTTCTCACTCATTGTAATTATATTCTTCCGCACTCACTGCGCGTCACTCACTACGCCTCGACTGACTGAGTAGGCGAGTGGCTGCCATCCTCGTCGGTGGTTGGATGCCATGCTCTCTACCTTGGGCGCATGGCGAGCGTGGAGCGTGTTTGCCCGTTCGAACGGGTGGAGAGCGGCGAGGGCGCGTGAGCTCAAGACGCGGCGCAAAAAGTGCAGACCGGAAGCGTCTTGACCGCTGCGCCACGCGACCCGCGAGTGGATGCCGTTGCCGCCCCATTCAGCGGGGTGACTGACTGACTGACTGACCTGGTCGCGATTTTTGACGACGCATACATTGACCTCCTGCAGTGTTGCGCTGTTCCAATACCCTCGAGTATTCTCTCCCACACCATCTGATCCCACTCCGAAGCCTCATCTCCTACTCCCCTCACCCATGCCGCTCGCCGCCTAGGGTCGCACTCGAGCGATCCGAGCCAAGACGCGCAAACCTTTCCCTGACCTTGCCGAAGCGGTACCACAACTTCATCATCGCTTGTGCTCACGCATACAAACGCTTAACAATGGACGAGCTGGTGGCATTTCTGGTGGAGGAGCTGGCTATGGACGGCGAGTCTGGTGAGTCAATGCGTCGCAATATTCCTCTTCTCTCGGCGCCGGCGCCGGTGCCAGCGGGACTCGATCGCTCGACGCGTTTGCCGCCGGAGCAACGCAAATGTGATGCTTTCCCCCCGATTCGAACCTGCAAAGGGACCCGTAAAGAATTCCACTCCCAGATGGGCTTTATTGGTCCCTTGAGTCCAGCTTCGAAAACGAAGAGATCTCCGAGGCGCCCCAATGTCCCAGTACCTGATCTCTCTGACATCCCATTCGGGCCCGCCCGCCCGCTCACAGGCACCGACAAGGATCGCCTCATTGGCTTCATCAAGGCCTTTCACCAATCTCGCTGCACAACGGAATCCAACTCCCACGTGTCCATCGACGATGACTACATCGATTACGTCTGGTCGCTGGTGCTCCAACACTCCACTGTACACGTCGGCGTACGGCAGCCGCCCGTCAAGAAGATTGAGGAGAGCCAGGCGTACGCGCCCAAGGGCGGCAAGAAGAAGCGTGATGGCGCCAAGGAGATGAGCTCCAAGATTGACACCGTCAGGCTCCTACCGAAACCCAAGGTCCCACACAGCTTCAAAGATCTCTACAAGCCGGAGCACGGCGACGAGGTGCGCATCGTCCTCGACGAAGACTTTGTCCGTCTCAAGTTGACTGGCACTGCCATCAAGGACTTTCTGGTCCCCAATTACTATGCGACGTTGCAGCTCATTGCCCGCGCCCGAGAAAAGGCGTTGCCGTCGTCGGAGATTTGCCGCATCCTGGGCTACCCACCCACGACGGTCTTTTCCTTTCTCAAGGCGCTCATCGAGCTCGACTTGATCACCAAGTTCCAGGCACACGAGACGGGCACCACGGGCAACTTGCTTCTGCACCGCCGCTACCGAGGCCTCAATGAGACGTACCTCGCACAGCAAATGGCTGCTCGCGAGACGGCCGAGCTTGGGCGTACCGGGCTATCTGGTGCTACAAACGATGGCGACTCCGACGACGAGGGCGGCCAAGGTTCCGCCCGCAGGGCTGCGCTTGCGGACATTCCCTCGGAGAGGACAATCGACATCGACGAACAGGAATCCGTGGCTGACCTCGACGACGAAGAAGAGGAAGACTCGCAAGCAAAAGAGGGCCGTGCCGCTCCCCACGTCGTCAATGTGACGTCGGCCTTTCATGGCATGCTCGCTTTCCCCACCATGTCACGTCAGAGGGCCCTCGCCTACTTGAGCAGCACCGCTCTCGTCCGGGCTCGCATCTTGACGCTCCTCTTGGCCTCGACGAACCACATCGTCACAAAGGCCCGCTTGTGGGACCGCCTGGGCTTCCCAGCGACGTGGAATCGATCGGAGCGCAAGTCCTTCCTTGAGGCCGTGCGTAAGCTCATTGCCACGGGCTTGATCGAGCCTGTGCGCGTCGACGTCGGCAATGGCAAGCTGCTGGCCTGTCACCGTCTCACGGAAGCTGGCGCAGAAGAGGCGCAAAGGGGCGGACAGAACTCGCAAGACGGTGCTGCACGCCGCGAACAGCAAGAGCTCGAGGCGCTAGCCGAAAAGTCCACCTTTGCCTACCAGGCCCATGTGCCGTACGAACGCCAAGTCCTCGAGAGCGTCAAGCGCAGCGGGGCGGATGGCGTCACGACGAATCAGATTCGCGACGTCTTGCACTTCTCTCGAGGTGCCAAGCGCCACCTAGACGAGTACCTTTCTGCTCGCGTCAACGATGCCGAGGATGGCACACCAGACTTTTCCATCCACATGGGGCAGGAAAATGTCAGCCGTGAGAGGCGGAACCGCTGGAGATGCCGGCTGGGACTTGTGCAGAAGCATCTAGAGCTTCAGCAGTCCAACGACCACTCGCTGCGCAAAGTCGTCGAGCAGCTTGATCCAATTCGTGCAAGGGCACTCGATGGCTTCACTTTCCCCCCTGAAGAGGTCACCTGGCATTCATTTAACCAACTCAACAGCGTCTTGAAGACGGGTGTTCTGCCGACGCCGTCGAGGGTGCAAGCACAACAGTCTCAGGGCCAGCCCAGCTCGCCGACGTCTTCACCGTCCGTCAAGGGGCGAAAGTCGTACATCAATCCCATCGACCCTTCCACCGGCACGCCAAAGAGGGGAAGACCGAGAAAGGATCAGACGCGAGAGCAGGGTGCCACCCCCAAAGGAAAGAAGCGCAAGGCTCAGAGCGCTCTCGACAGCGAGTCGCAAGCTATCGATGCTGCCCTCATGCCTCCGCCGCCGAAGCGCGGAAGGGCGGATGCCAACGACGGCGAACAGGCGGATGACAACAATGCGGAAGAACCGGCAGCGCTGACACCCGACGACGGTAGTCTGGCGGTGACGGAGAGCGCGCTCCAGTCCGCGACGGAGTACGCCAATGGAGAGGCATCGGGATCTTCGCGCAAGCATCTTCTCCAGGACGACACGGCTCACGCTTCCCCCGCCGTCGTGACCGGACGTGCAAGGGCCGCATCGACGCTGAGCTCGGGCGAGTCGCCAACTTCCACGCCGCAGGCAAAGAGGGTCAAAACGACGCCCAAACCTCGCAAGACGGTCACCGTTGGTCCTCGGGTCAACTTCTCCATGGAAAAGCGCATGGCCACGTTTGTTGAGCTCCTCGACGCCAATGATGGCGTCATCGACGACATGACCATTGCCAAGAAGTATGATGCTTTCGTGGCGGACAAGTTCGACGGTCGACCCAAGGAGGCCGAAGCTTTCATCAAGGAAGTCGATTTCCGCGACACAAAGGGGCGTGCTCGGTTGTACAGTGCACTCGAGGCTAGAGGGGACATCAAGACGACGACGACCATGGTCGCCATGAAGAAGGGATCGGCATCGTCCAAGCGAAGAATCGTCTACAAGGCCGACTTGGATCCTGCCGTACTTCAAAAGTTTGTCCAGGATGTCATGGAGGGCAGAGCTGGCTATCGGTCTGGCAGAGCTGCGGCGCATGGCACTGCGGCGAGATCTCTCCTGAGCGGCAGAAACATCGGCCAAGTCGCCATCGACTCGGCTGAAATGGTCGCCAACAAGCCAGAGGCGATTCTGAGCAAGAGACCGACGGCGGAACTGCTCGCAGATCCAAACACGCGGGTCTTCTTTGCCGAGCTCGCCATTGTTCGATCACAGCCATACGGGCTGATCCCTGGTGAGATGGCTCGTCTCAAGCATCTGCACCAGGACATCATGGCCCGCCTCGAGATGGGCGAAGATGGTCAGGACGGCGTCGTCTCGATGGTAAAGGGCATCGTCGACATGGATGAGTTCATCCATAATTGCCCCCTCGAGCTCTACTGCAAGATCAAGCCAATTGGACGGGAGCTCCCCGAGCTGCTCGAGGCTCTCAATGACCCCGCACGATGCAAATTGCCAATGGGCGACCAGACGCTGTCCATTCGCAGCACACTGGATCACCAAAATCAGGTCCGAACTCGTACCTGGTTCGACAAGTACTATTTCCACCGATTCAGCCTCTTGGGCCTGGCAGTCCCCGTCGAGCAGAGCGCACAAGGCGACGGCTTCGTTGATGCGGCACCGAATTCGTCGACGCCGCTGTTTCGCTTCAAACACGCCGCCTGGACGGGCGGCCATCTCCGGATTCCTGAGCAGCTTCAGGTTCCCTTGCACACAGTCACTGATGCCGAAAAGGTGTGGGCGGAACTCGCCGCCAACAAGGAGTCGTACGGGCGCCAGATTGGTCGAACAAAGCGAGGTAGCAACGCATCTACCCACTTTTCCACGGACATTCTGCGTAGTCTAGCCATACAGATGGAGAACCGTCGGGGGTGGTTCTCCAACTTCCAGCTCGTGCAGCGGCAATCTCGCTTCCTGCAGCGCTTTCTTGCGGAGCGCGAGGATCGGTACAATGTCGAGTCCATCCTGCAAGATCGTGCGGCCTTGCAGACCGTCTCAGACGTCATCATTGCTCCCCTCTGGGTCATCGAGGCCTACATTGAGCGTCACGGTGGACCCAAGGCAGCGCCCGGCAGGCCACGGCGGCAACTTGCTGACAGCAAGGCAGACGGCGACCACGCGATGAATCACGTTCAGCGCGATGGTGCCGGAGAGCGGCGAATGGCTGGCACCACATCCACGGCCGGTCATCACAAGCGAGGCGGGCGACGACCCAGGGCCTCACCGCCTCTGCCGTCGCTCGCGGCGCTTTCACCGGAAGAGGCAGCGCGGCAAGGGCAGAGACGGGCCCGCCAAGAGGACTGGGAAGATGCATTCGACGACATCTGCCACGTCTACTCCATTGCGGGCGAAAAGCGTGCCAAGCTCGATGACGCCCTCGACACGATCCGCTCCCTGTACGTCGAAGGATCTGCGCCCTTGACGCTGCAGATGATTCGCACCATGGTCGCCGCTGCTGTCCGTGACAAGGGTGACGAAAAGGTTACTAGCACTCCAACTAGAGGCACCCGGTCCTCTCGAGCAGAGGCGAAAAAGTCAGCAGGTGAAGCCGTCATCAGCGGCCGAAGGCGTAAGCGACCCGACGTCGCCTGGACCCGCAAGACTGACGAATTGCTGCGAGATGCCTGCGTGATCCTTACTGCACGCGACCGCTTCCGCGGCACCCATCGCTCAAACTGGTCTGCCCTGCAGCAAATCTTCCCCGACGTCAATCCTTCGACGCTCCGCGCACGTTTCACTCGGCTTTCGAGCGCAGTAGGCGAAGAGGCGTACTTGATGCAATTGGAAAAGGAGTGGTCCCGCCTGTGGGAGGCCTTTCGTGGCACAGTCATTCTGCCCGACGACGACCCTCGCAAGCCAGATGCGTTCGACCTCGCAAATCACATCGAATTCCTACGCATGCACGTCGACAAGGACGAAGTCCTCGATACCGTCGAACGTTCGGCAGCCGTCATTGGTCTCCCTGCTTCCGTCGAAGACCTTGGCGGCGAATGGGTTCTGCGAGACCCCCGGCCACTGCAGGCGCACATGGACGTGGTGCATGACCCCGAGACTTCCTTGGCCATTGCCGCTCGCAAAGAAGCCCTCGTATCCCACTCCATCTTTCTGCACAATGCGGAGCCGTCTGGTACCGCGGCAGACGACGAAGGCGACGGCGACGGCGATGTCGGTTTGGAGCGGGCTCAAGCAGCGGTCAAGATGTGCATCGAAACGCCGTCGGACGTGTGGAGTGAAGATGCTGCCGTAGCGTTCTGTGAGTCCGTCGGTCCCTCTCTCATCGAGGATGCTTGCCAGACCCTCCTGGATGCCAAGGTCATTCGCAACGCCTTGCCCGAGGGTCGTCGGCTGCCTGGGCGCAACTTTGTCTATTCGGAAGAATTCCTTCGCTCTTCCTCTTCGACCAACCTCAAGATTGACAGGCTGTCCCGCGAAGCCGCGCTGGCACACAAGAAGATTACTGGGAAGCTCCTGGATGGCCAGACGGAGGTGGCCGTAGGCGCCAACAACAGCGTCGGCGAGACGATAATCCTTGCCGAGCAGCTGTGCGCCGCTCAGGCGCAGCCAAAGGTCGAGATGACACAGCTCCACCGCCTCCGAGACAAGCAGATGTTCAACGCCAAGACGATCATCGATCAAGACGTCGAGGTCTTCCTTGAGATTGAACCTCGCATCGAGGCGGAGTTCGAGGTCGAGGCGGCGCGCCCGCTGGACGCAGGCGTCGACTCTTTGTCTACTACCGCTTGCGAAGGGGCTGACGAGGCGGCAGCAGACGCGGCCTGGGAGGGGGTAGGTGATCTGATCGTCTCGGCTCTGGACAAGACGAATGCTTCCCACCAGGATGTCCGCGGCATTCTCCGCTCTTTCCGCTCCGATCTCCATCAAGCTGGAGCTGCGGGAATCCGCGTCTGCGATATCGAAGGCCTGCTCGCAACGTACGCGACAAAGACACACCAGCTACCCCCGATGCGAATGCTTTGTAGATACCTCACCGACGCCGCCACAGCAACGAAGCCTTGCGCATTTATTGCAGGCTATGACGGCCCACGCCTCATCTCGAGCACCTACTGCACCGAGTGGGCCGTCCGCGTCTTTCCTGCAGAGAAAGCCCGGACGTCTCCGACCTGGGCATCTCCTCGCGCTTGGAAGCACCTCACGGGCGAGTCCAGCTCCTCGCGCTTCCACACCGGTCTGCAGCAGCTCCTCTCGCAAGTACTCGTCCGCACCGGTACGACGCGGGCGCGGCTCTGCGAGGTCATGCGTCGTCTCAACTTGGGAGGGTGGGACCGGCTCGAGGTGTGCGACCTCCTCGTTGCTCTTGGCGGCGGTTCAGAAGGCAGTGGCGTCCGCACTCTGCCATCGATTGAGTTCCGGACGATGCAGGTCAAGGACGGGCGCCTGCAGGTGGTGAGAGTCGGGTGTCAGGATATCGACTGGTGGCTTTGCCGTGACGACGACATCTACGTCGTCCCCGTCGCTGGGGCATCGCATCGAAGCTGGTGGCGGGTGCTCGATGCGAGTCAGAGCTGAGGCGCGGTGGGCTCCTTTGTAGCAGTAGCGCGGGGCTGGATAGTGGCACAACAATTGTGTTTCCTGAAATTGGAGCAGGCCGTCTATGTAGCGTAAAGAGCAGGGGGGGAGAGAATAGTACAATACCATCGCCATCGCCATCGCCATCACCGTCACCATCACCACCTCACCGCGTGCTACTTGGTCTCGATGCCCCACTCGCCAACGCGTTCCATGTCCAATCTCTCCTCCTTGCCGTCTGCACGCCTCGCCAAGCCCAATCCGCCCAACATTTCCCATCCGTCTCTGCCCCCTCCCCACATCAGGACTTCGCGCTTGTACCTCTCCCCGGCCTCGCGGCTGAGCGGGTCAGCGGCGAAGAGCTCTGACCACACGCGCGAGGCAATGGCACGATCAAAGAGGTAGGAGTAGTACGTCGCGCCGTAGCCGAAGAGGTGCGTAAAGGATCCCTGCCAGGTGAGGTCGGACGCAGCGCCCAGGGAAGCCTTGAGTGAATCGAGGGGCATGAGGCCGTGTCGCTCATGCAAGTCGTACATCTCGCGCGTCGAGTCAAAGGAGGGGCTACTCGCGCGCTCAGAGTGGTACCGCTGGTCCAGGAGCGCAAGGAGGATTTGGTTGTGTGTGTCGAGGGAGTCGAGCGCCTTGGCTTGATGCAGGTGCTTGGAGAGGTGCGCGTAAGGGAGGGGCGCTCCCGTGGCGTGGTGGTGCGCTACGAGGGAGAGGACCGAGGGCGAGGAGATGAAGTGTTCCATGAGGATCGAGGGCAGCTCCACAAAGTCGGTGGCACACCGCGTGCCAGAGACGTTGTGGTACTCTGTCCTGCCGATCATGCTGTGGATGGCGTGACCCATTTCGTGGAAGAGCGTTTCGACTTCGGTCCAGCCCAGCAGACTTGGGCCGCCGGACGAGGAGCTCGGCCGCACAAAGTCGCAAAGGAGAACCACAATGGGCGTCTGGTAGGTTCCCTCCCGACCGGGGTTTCTACGGCCTTCGGCCTCGAGTGGCGACGCAGGTCCACCGGGCTGACCCATCTCGGGGCTCAGCTCGGAGCCATCGGGCAGGCGGCCAAAGGTAAAGTCGCCAATGGCATCGTCATCGTCTATCCGACGAGAGCAGCGCACCGTGTAGTGTGCGGCGGAGGGGGGCTTGCCCGCTCTGCTAAACAAGTCTGCATAGACGGTTCCGATGATGGCCTGGCCGCCTGGGCTGCCGCTGTCCTCTTCCACGACTTCGAGCTTGACGACGTCGGAGTTCCATGCCTCGCCTGCCTGCATGGCGGCGGGGCGCAGTCGAATGCCGTAGAGGGCAGAGAGCATGCGAGAGAGGCCAGAAAAGACGTTGCCGACGGAGAAGAAGGACGAGATGGAGACGTTGGAGCCGGGGGACGACAGCGCGAGTGCTCGCAAGTAGTGCTCGGCGTAAAAGTCGCGGTCCCATGGTTCGAAGTCGCCCGACGCTGAGGAGGATGACGAGTCTCCAGCGTGTTTCCGCTTGAGGTTCCTCAACTCTTCAAGCTTCTGAAGGGCCAGGGGGCGGTGGTGCGATTCGAGTGCGCGCAGGAACTTGTCGACGCTCTCTGTGGGAGGTGCCGAGGGGGAGGGAGGCTGTATGTGAGCGGGAGATCTGTGCGCACTCTCGGGCTGACCGGCTCCACCTACTCACCTGGCTTTTCGGCCATTTTGTCTCCCAGGGCCATCTCCGCAAAGCTGCTGTATCCAGTCAAATTGGCCAACTCGGCGCGCTTCCTGAGGAGGCGCTCGAGGACGTCGACATTGGCCTTGCCAGACGTGTTCATTGCCATGTATGCAATCTTTCTGGCTTCGGGATGGGGCGCAAAGCGGAGAATGGTGGGAAACTCCCACGAGGTCAGGGCAGGATCGAGGCAAATATCGGAAGAGGTCGAGGCCTTGAGGAGAGCGGGCGATTCGTCGAGTGCGGCCAAGAGGTTGAAGTTGAGGGACGAGAACCATTCCCGCTTGAACCGCACGGGGTCGTTGCGATCCGTTGGGGCGCCATCATCATCATCGAGATCCAGACTGGCGTCGCCCTGCATGAATGCTCTGCCCAATACGAGGATATCGTCGCTGAGGGTGACGAACTTTTCACGCTGCGCATTGGGCAAGTGGATGCCAGACTTTTCAAAGTCGCGCAGAAAGACGTTTGCCACGGCATAAGCTTCGGGCGAGAGCGAAGACCGCAACGATTCGTCCTGGAGGACACTTCGCAGGACCTGGAGGGGGCGGTGGGGCGGGGGCGGAGAGAGCAAAGGTGGTTTGGCGCGTCAGTAGGGACGGTGGGCGGGGAATTGCAGCAAGTGGGGACAGGCGTTCCACGCACCTCGTAGAGCCCCGTGTGGGTGTTGAGGACATTCATGAAGCCGCAAAGTCCTTCGTAAGCCTGGTTGGCTGCGTCTCGCCACTGAGCAGCGGGGTGTGCATTCCTGACGAGCTCGGCGAGGTCAATGACGCCGCAGAGAATGTCCGATAGGCGATCCAGGTTCTTTACCACTCGCCTCATCTCGCCTTCGCCATTCTGAGGAGCAGAGACGATGCGAGAGACGAGGAGCTGAGCGCGGACCAGTGTCCGTTGTGCGAGGGGTACAAAGGCTTCGGGTGAGGGAAGGGAGGGAGAGCCGAATAGGCCGCTAGGGTTGGCCGACGTCGCCCGTGACGGTCCGGAGGAAGAAGAGAAAGGAGCGTCAAAGATGTCCTTGAGGGCTGCACAGTCTGCTTCATGTTCGCGCGATGAGAAAAAGGCGGCCGTAGTGGGGTGATGGGGCGTCTCTACTCTCTGCTTGAATGCGGGCGCAGCATTGAGTCGTGGCGAGGGTCGAGACAGGCGCGGCGGTGTAGGATGGGAAGAGATGCTCCTCGAAGTGGCCGGTATGGCTGGTAGAGCGACAGAATGCGATGGTGGACGAGCCGAGACTGTATTGCGGGCGTACTTGCTGCGAGCCAAGTGGCTGCGTGCGACCCTGGCAGTTGGCAGCATCGCTCGCCGTGCGGGGGGAGGGAGAGAAGGAGGGAGGAAGGAGAGGCGAGAGGGAAGAGAAGAAAAAGGAAAGAAGAGTAGAGTGACGACGTGGGCTGGTATAGTTGATGATCACAGGAGAATGAATGGTGGCAAAGGTGTGTAAATCCGAGGTTCTTCTCGAGTCGAGTCGAGGACCCCGACTTCGCCCCTTCGACTCCGGCTTCTGCCGTTTCTGTCGCCGTCTTTTTTTTTTTTTTCCTTTTTTTGCGCCTCTAAGCTGGTCCGCCCGCCCGACCGCCCGCCCGACCGCCTGGTCCGCCCGCGCCTCCACCGGGTGCGCCGCCGCGTCTCGCGTCACGCGGCGCAGCTGCTTCCGTGCGTCGTGTTGATGAGGATTGATGGCCTTGACGCGCCATTAACACCTTCCTCCCAATTACTTGCTGACCCCCAGCCACTTCCCTGTCACGCTCACCCGCCTGCAGGCAGAAGCGCCAATCGCTTCAAGCGCACGCACGTCCATCTCCTTTCCCCCTCCGCACTCGCCCGCCATCCTCACCGACACAACCTCTTTCTAGTCCCCGCCTTTACCCCACCCCACGCCTCCCCTGCGACGCGTCTCCGACGCGACTGGCACCGCGCCTGCGATGGATCCACTCGACTCCCATACGGCATCCGCGCCTGGAGCATCTCAACAAAGCGCAGCACGGGGAGGATGGTCTGGCGGAGTGGGAGGGGTAGGGGCGAGGCTCTCGGGCGTCTTCTCCTCTGCACGGAGGCAGGCACAGGGTGGATGGCGCAAGACGTCCTCTTCTCAGCAGCAGCAGCAGCAGCAGCAGCAGCAGCAGCAGAGGGTCCTCTCTCAGCAGAGTTCGCGGTCCTCGCGTCCCACACAACCCTTGCCTTCTCGCCGAGACACCATCAACTCGTCGTCAGAAAGCACGCACATCTCGACGGCTTCGCAAAAGTCACATGCAGGAGACTCTGATGAGGACGCAGACGCAGATGCAGATGCGACGGCCATATATTCTGCCGTCGGCCACCACTCGACGCCGCCCTTGAGCCAGTCACGCCGCCCCTCGCACGCGTCGCCTGGTCAGGTACGCTTTGCAGAGGAGCCACTGCCACCCACGCCCGCCGCACCGACTCGTCCTTCTAGGCCATCGTCGCACCTCAAGTCGGCCCTAGTACCGTCGCCGTACGCGCATGCGCACGCACCCGAAGCTGGACCAAGTCGTCTGCCAATGGCTGCGGCGCCGCCGCCCACGCTGGACGCGCTCAATCTCAGAGAGAGGTGGCAGACATTGGCAGCAAGCGCACACGACGTCTTGTCCTTTTATGCCAGTCTCAACAGGCGCAGGGAGCGTGATGGCGTCGTCGTACTCTCCGATGCCCTCATCAACCAAATGAAGCAAAAATGGACGGCCCTCGAGCGACTCAAGACGCACCATGTACTGCGGGGCTCCCAATTCCACCGCTACTTTATCGACGTCGACGACGCGACGCTGGCTCCGTCCATCCTTCGCGACGTCGACGCCCAATCAGGCACTTCGCGCATCTCGCCCGACTTTCTCGATGCAGTCCACCTCGTCAACTGTGCAACCTTTGTGCATTACGTGTGGGCAATTCCCTTTTACCTTCACAATGTAGAGGACCCAGAGAATTGGCCCTGCCGAAGTTATGCGCAAATTCAGGATGCATGGAGGGTTCTTTTCCGCTTCATTGTCCCCACGAGCCATGCCCTCGACGACCAGTTGTTGCGTCTCTACCTCGCCCTCTCCACACAAGTCTATTCTGCCCTCGTCACCACCCTCCGAGAGCGCATACAGAGGACCGAGATCAGCACCGAGGAAGCCGGCACGGAAGCATACATCAACCTCGAAGAGATCATGGGCCTCAATGGCTTAGACGACGCTCTCAACCTCCGCAATTCCGACGATCGCGGGGTTAGGGAGCGATGGAAGAGGATGGCACAGAGAAGAAAAGACGAGGTGAGTGGCAGTTGGTTTCGCTCCCTTCCATGTATGCTCGTACTGACGTCTTATACTGTCATCTCGCCGTCGACTTGCCCACCCCAGCTCCAAGCTCTGCGCCTCGACGACGATGCGATCAGGACGCGATACCCGCTACAGAGTGCCGCAAAGTCGCTCACGGACCTCGTCGCTGCGATCGTCGCTGACAAGCAGGTCCAGGGGTCGCGCCTGCTCGACTTTGTCAACTCGCCCAAGAGACCAGAGACGACTTTGAGGCGCAAGCGTCGCGAGACGTCAATACCCAGAGGATCAGCTATGATGGCGCCCCCGCCCATTCGAGCACGAAGTGTGCCCATTTCCTCGACGAGTCAAAGAGATGACATGGAAACGCAGGCGTCCTTCGAAGGACTTCCCGACTTTATCCCGACTCAACGTGAAATCCAACGCGAGGTCTTGGCCAGCTTCAGACAAAAATTGTCCCTCGATAATGATGGTCCCCAAAGAGTACGTCCACTGGCTCCAGGGCGCGTCCCTGAATCCCTCATGTATGCGTCGCAACATGGGGCGTGGCTGCAAGAACTCCTTGAAGACGAAGAACAAGTCGTCCCTCAAGGCAGCTCCCGTGCAGGATCCATCGCCGGGCAATCGGAATTCACGCAGCCGTCCATCTCCACCGAATCCCAATGGTCCGCCTTGCTCGAGTCGCAGGACCGCATGGCCGTCTTGCAAGAGTTGGCTCTCGAGGGTCCCATCCAATACTCGGTACACTCTGCCGACGCAGATTCACAGAGCATCTTCTCTGCCTCTGTCTCTGGACTGGCGCAGGCCGCCGCTTCCGATACTTCCCGCTCGGCTCTTCTCCTCGCCGCAGTGCCCCGTATCCGCGATGCTGAAACGCCCTTTTCCGTCGCAACACAAGCCGCTTTGGAAGCATCGCGCTACCTCGACGAAGACGGCGAGCTCGTCGACGACGACAACGACGACTCGCAGATGGAAGGGACGGTCCGGGAGCACGTTTCGTACGACACGGAGAGAGCCAGCTTGCCTGAAAGTGGCAGCGTGGACCCCAGCGTCGACTCCCAAACGCGCCACGCCCTCGCCATTCCCTCTACACCCGACGGCCTCTTTGCCTCGCGACTTCGGCGGCAGCAGCAGACCGCTCTGCCCTTTTCAGCATCTCGCAGGAGTCCAGAGGGTGAAGTCATGTCGGAAGTGTCGGAGCTGCAGCAGAGACAGGCACGCCATTCGACGGCGAATGAACCACGACCCCTCCTGTCTCTGCCCGCCGTAGCCCCTCTACCTGGCCGACTCAAGCTGAGAGATGGCCGCATCGAGCGTGATGAACAAGGCGTGGTACCGCCGAATCGATTCTACCCCACTGGGTCAGCAGTGCGGATCAGCCGCTTCGACTCGCAGGAGACCGACTCCGACTTGTTTCTGGACCAGCATCGAATGCAGAGAGGACAGAAGCGGCCACGGCCACGCCGCTCCGAGTCAGAGGGACGACGGGAGGGGCCTTCCACCAGCGAGGAAGAAGAGGCTGAGGCGGCCCGCTCGATTCTATTGGCCTACCAGGCACGGTATGGTCGCAGAGAGACGTCCCCAAGTTCCGCCGTAGAGGTCCTCGACGCAGTCGTGGTAGAGGAACCCAACGAGGAAGTCTTGCTGCAGCGCCGTGAGCACAATCGGAAGCGCTTCTTGGCATCGCACGTCGATGAAGCCGCCACGAATCGACCCCGCACCCGAGCAGCGGCGCGTCAGCAAGCGGCGGCATTGCAGGGGGACCACGAAGAAGGAGAGCGTGGCGAAGAAGGGGAGCGTGACGAAGAGGGCCCCTCTGCCGTGGACCAGCAAGGCATCGGAGACAACGATGCCGTCAACCTCGCAGAGGACACTGGCGTATCCCCACCCCCCGATCAGAGTCTAGATGGACGTGTCACGCGCATCATCGCTGCCAGTCACATGACTGCTGAGGACCGCAATCGTTTGAGAGAAGCCGTCCGTCTGCAACCAGATAGCATTGGCTCCTTCGAGGGTGACGCCGACCCCCAGCTCAACGCCCTGCGAAAGCAGCTTACGCTCGAGTACTGGTTCCGACGTCAGCGTCCCGGTCTCGAACACTTTCCCGACCCGCACCCGACGGGTGCTGTGCCTGCATCTCAAACGAGGAGTGTCGCCCGAGACGCCGTGCTTCGGCCTCAAGAGGTAGGGGAAGGAGTCCATGCGGACGAGCAGGCGTTGCCAGACGGCGAGGAAGAGGAAGAAGATTCGGATGCTCCACTACTGGTCACCAAGACGTCACAGCAGAGCAGCCGCCGCCGAGCATCTACGATTGTGAGCCTGGACTCATCGGACGAGGATAGTCAGCCAGTGGCTGCGAGGCGCCGACGCACCTCTCGCGGCGGTGGTCGCGCGTCGACTGCTGCGCGTGGACGTCGTCCTGGACGACCCAAGGGCTCTGGGACGAGATTGCGGCGCACGACCCGCGAAGACGCAGAGGAGGAGGCTCAGACGGAAGGCACATCATCGCAGCCTGTACGAAGGAGAGGGCGGGTCAATCCATGGACGCAAGAGGAGACTACCTGCTTTCTCAATGCAATGTACAAGCTCGCTCGCTTCAAAAAGGAACAGCCATTCTACAAAGTCTACTCGGAGATTCTCAGCCGGCACGGAAAGTTTGGCAGCGAGGACCGCATCCTCAAGGACCGCGACAATGTTGCTCTCAAGGACAAGGCGAGGGTGGAGCTCTGGAAGATGAAGCGAAACGGCGAAGTCATTCCGTACTGGAAGCGTCTGTACTGGCAAAACGTCTTTGAGCAGAAGGAGAATCGTGCTCGTGCTCGTGCCCGCGCCAACGAGGACGACGCAGGGACGCGCAGGCGGCGACGACGAACACGCGCCCCGGCCGCTCCCGAAGGCGAAGAGGTCTTGGAGAGCCAACCGCACGACGCCACCCAGGGTGAGCGTAGCGACGATGACGTCGAGATTCTGAGCGAGAGCGAGATTGAGGCGACGGGGCGGGCAGCAGAGACACGGCCAACAGCCGCGGAGGAAGAGCAGGAGGAGGAGGAACCCGATGACGAAGCCTACACGCAGCGTATGGACCAGGCGCTTCGAGATGGGCTCGTGAATGAAGTGCTCAGCGCATCTCAGGTGCAGGAGCCGCAAGGGCCGCAACCAACCCTGGAACCGCTCGATGATTCGGACGAAGAAGGCGACGCTCGCGACGCCCGAGACGCTCGACCAGAATCCCGCTCATCTTCCCGAAGGTCCTCCGAGTCCGAGGCAATGGAGGTGGAACAAGAGCTGCGCTCCGATGTGGACGTGGCCGGGCCCTCTACACAGCCGGCGCCTCGACGAGGCGTTGCGCAAAGTGACGACGTGCCCTCTGCCAGCGCCCCGGCGGCTCAGGGCCGGCCTACGAGACGCGCACCAAGGCGCTACGGTGCAGCCTCTGCGACGGACGCGGGAAGGCGCCGTGGAAGGCTGCGTGCACTTTCACCGGACGTCATTGAGCCCACGGACGACGACAGCGATGCCGCAGCAACGGGGCAAGGCGCGGCGAGGATGGCTACGGACTCGGGGAATGAAGGCGCGCAGGCAACAGCAGAGCAGGAGGAAGCAGAGCCTGGCCCATCGGCACGATCGTTGCGTCCCCGTCGCTCCGCTGCAGCCACGAAGCGCGCTTGAGCCGGTCGCCGAGGCGGGCCTGGAGCGCAGGTGGCCCCTCTCTCTTTTTCTCTACATGGGCCACTGGCTCGCCCATGAATGGATTGTCTGGGCGCGGGGGCGGCTGTCGTACCGCTGTGTAGTTTCGCTTTCCAATAGTAGTTGTTTCACCTCCCCTGTACTCGTCGCCTCCATCGCCGCTCGAGTATTGAATACAATGAGGCGTCTCGAAGCGATAGCTTGGCGTGTTGAGCGTGACGTTACGGGATCGCATGGTATGAAACGCGGTGCGTGAGAGGGGCAGTGCCCCTACGTCGACTATTGTTAGGATACCGCCCATGTCAATGGCGTCCTCGCCGACCGCCTTTGCTGGGACGTGGTGTGCCAGTAGAGGGCGGTGAGTGGCAGGCGGTGAGTTGCGCGTCGCGCCCCTTTTGCTGAACCTCGCTCTCGCCGCGCCATATACCTTTTGCTTTCGCTCTCTTTAGCTTCCGTCCGCACCAGAGCAATCAATTCCTCGCTCCCACAATTCTTCGCCGACGCGGTCGAAGCCCTCTTCTCGCTCTTCCGCCGCGTCTCGAAGACTGTCACCCCCTTGCTACGGCCAAACGCCTCTTCGCACGCCTCGTCTCGTCCCTCCTCCTCCTCCTCCTTGTCATCGTCGTCGCCGTCTTCTAGATGTCCATCCGTCATCCGTCATCCACATCCGCCATCCGTACGGCCGAATCTTTGCATCTAGCGGTGACCATTGTCGTGACCGGCGCAAGGGTTGCGTACCGTGACCATCATCTTTGCATCTAGCGGTGACCCTCCTTGTGATTGGCGCAAGGGTTGCGTACCGTGACCATCATAATTGCATATAGCGGGGACCCACCGTGGGCTTGGCGCAAGGGTTGCG